>OU015503.1:115161631-115187852 GCA_907164885.2 Dolomedes plantarius | reverse complement strand
CGTTTATTGACAGGTGGTCATAATGTTTTGGCTCTTGAGTGTAGTTTATAAAAAATTCTATCAAAATTACATACGAAGTACATTATGAAAATAAAAATTAGTAATATATTCTGGATGAGAATATGATTATCCATGACCATTGAAAACTATCTGAAGAATAGGATATAAAGAATTAGAAGTTAGTCTTACATTTGTTCCAAAGGTTGTCATTTTAAAACTATGATGAAATGACTTCAGACATGAGTAAATCGAATGTAAACTGGCATTTTTATGTATATTTTAATGACGGAGGCGAGAAATTTCGTTTTCCCGTCATAACTGATGCAGAGAACATTTCCGAACGATTTTTTAAAAAGCCAGAATTTAATCGTTCGAACGGAATGTATTCCCGATGACGTATAATAAATAAATTTTTAAACAGGTACATATGGACGTCATGTCGCTTGCCGGGAGAAGGGCAGATGTCACGTGGTGCGACATGCGAAAACTCACGGCGATAAAAAGTGACGTCACGTATCCTCGCGGGGGAAATAGAATATGGACACAGCTGGTACTTGAATAGCTGTGTGAAATGAAATCTAACGAATTTCGTTTTCGGCAAAACATTTTAAATCTCAAGAAGTATTATTTTTACCCTTTTAATTTTTTAAATCTATATATATGTATCTCAGAGTTTATCAGCATACAATCCCTAAAAAAAGAATAAATACGTCGGCAAACGACTATCAGCTTTAAAATGAAACTGAATAAATGAATAGGCTTACAAAACAAGAACCGAAGGTCTTGGATTCAATTGACTTTGAAATGTCGTAAAACAGATCGCAAATGAGGTTAATGCAAACATGTTCTTAAAACTCAATCCAAAATATTGTAGCGTGGATCGTTGTTAAGTTTTAAAACGATGCGTTCACAGAGGACTCAGAGGGAGTAAATTACAGAATTAATAAACGTATGTCCGCGACCTCTGTTGGCTACTTCGTTAAAGATGAGATTCCACGTGAACGACCGCGCCCTAACCACAGTGGCGTAGCGAGCATAACGGGGCGCGATACCTTTTTGGCGCCCCCCCTTCCCTCCGAAAAACATACAGTAATACAATCTATAGAATTCTTTGAGGCCCGTTTGGCGCCCCTCGTTCGCTACGCCACTGCCTATCCGGAATTCGAACCCGACCACTCTAGTATGCGCCATTTTATGTTCTCATAATTTTTTGACAAGCACACTTACATGTATACGAACGCGTATGTAGACACATATATATTATACGCACACATATAAATATCAAATCAATTAAAAGTTATGAAAAACCGCCGGTCGGGTTAGGACTAATGTTCCCGCTCCCTTTCGCATTAGTTCGAAATTGCATTCTCAAATCGACACAAATAGAATCGAATATTTAGGCTGATTTTTAATAAGCTGCCGTGTTTAAAATCACGAGAAATAAACTGAATGCGTGTTTCCAAACTTTGTGGTAGCTCGAAGATATCTCCTGACAGTTGAAGCCGCCATTTTTCAAAATAAAAATAAATAAAATTTGGGAACATCGTCCGGCTCTAATTAATAGAACAACGGAAATTCGCAAGGTACAGGTTGAATTGTCCCGGCATTTACGAGGTTTTGAGATTGGCATACGAAATTAATTCCACGTGTCGAATGAAGCAGTTTGTTAAACAAGATCTGTATTGACATCGATTCGTGTGTTTTCATGCTATTAAGGAATAATTAGTAAGGGTATTATAACAGGGGTATTATCTCAGTACGCGTTCTATCAACTGAATACAATAATCAAAATAGGTTTGGAGAGAAACCTATAATCTATTTTTATATTATCGCCGTGTCTTGCTGGCCGAATATCTTAGAACTCTGATCCGCAAACATTGGTCAGACTTACTACTGGAAAGGAAACTCGTTTGCAAACTTTTGAAATTGTTTAAACCAGGGGAGGTAAAAATTTTAATTTTAATTTCAACCAGTGACGTAGCGAGCATAACTGGCGATACCTTTTTGGCGCCCCCGATTAACATATAGTGATATTAGTGAAAAGGACCATTTGGCGACCCTCTGCGAGTGGGCATGATAGACTCCCCCTTGCCCCCTATGGCTACGCCACTGCGGGGACCACACCTTTTAAAATCATTTCATTTATTAGTTAATTCAGCATTTCAGAAAAGGTATAAATTGTATCATAAAATAAATAAAATAAAATATTGGCAGTTTTTCTGGCTGGAAGTCTCTTGCAGTTTTTGGCTGTCTTTGGCAGTTTTTCTGGATGTCTTGGCTATTTACCCACCACTGGCTTAAACCAATAGTTCTTCACTGGTAGTCCCAGAGAACCCAAGATTTTATTTTTTCTAATGCGGAGGCACTTTGTCGGATAGACATTCGCCTGTTGTTATTCACCGTGCTGACCATTTTATTATGGGAGCACCATATAGGCAGACCAGCATTGCTCCCTATAAAGGGACACCACGTAAAACACATGCGAAATATACACAAAAACATCAATGGCGACCGAGAAATAACAAATAAGTTGGTAAACAAACTTACCGCTGGCTTTACGAAACTCGTAAGCGCACACGGACCTTCGCTTCGCTCAGATACCCTTGCTCCACTTCGCTACGCTACGTTACGCATCCGTCCAAAAACATTACAGAAAAGACTCTTCCGCTGGCTTCGCTACGCACCGCTGGCTGTAGTACAGTACCACAAAGCTTCCGCTAGCGGTAGTGGTCAGTGAAACAAATGCGAAATATAAACATAAACATCAATACCGACCGAGAAATAAAAAATAAGTTGGTAAACAAACTTCCCGCTGGCTTTACGAAACTCGTAAGCGCACACGGGATCTTCGCTTCGCCTCAGATACCCTGGCTCCACTTCGCTACGCTACGTTACGCATCCGTCCAAAACATTACAGAAAGCCTCTTCCGCTGGCTTCGTTACGCACCGCTGGCTGTAGTACAGTACCACAAAGCTTCCGCTTTATTTGGCACCCAGAGCATTCATAAAAAGTGAGTGGAAGGCGTTCAGTTGATTGTTTTAATTAAACTGAAAAGTATTATTCTGACTCTAAATTATTGACGTGTTGGGTCAGATGTTTTACCCGTCATTAGTGTTCATATCGAGTTTATTGGAAGTTATGGAATCCAATGAAGAGTAATAAGAAAACGCACAATACACTCGAGCACACACATGTATATACCCGAACGGTTGCTGACGTTCATGCAGAGAATGGGACTCGAACTTAGGTACCGAAGGCCAGCGCCCTAGCCTTTCGGCCATCGTCCGGCATCTAGGATAGACATGTTGAGAGCATCATGTAGCAAGTATAAACCTTATTCGTCCAAAACAGTTAAAACAATGTCCCAACATTAAATTTTTTAAATTTTAAATCGGCCGGCGCAACCTCGCAAACATATGCCCGAGATAAAAAAAAAGAGGGATGGAGTATGACTGGTCTAAATTCTATCGAATTTCGCGTTGGACTCTTTGGTAATGTGGAAAACATCCATTATCTACGGCAGAGTTTGAAGTAAGAGACATGTACGAATTAAATACGTTTGAAATCGAGGAAGTAAGATGCTTCCTACTCGCGGATTCCACAAGAAAATTTAAAGCGTGTACACCTATTCCCTTTTTTTATGTGATTTTGAAATAACACGGTGGAAAAAAGTATTCCAATCCAGTTTTTAAACGATAAAATAAAATGTCTACCCCATATAATGAAAGTTTCAAAAATCTATCCGAGAACGATATTTTGCTGAATTTATGACATCCAACCTCAGATTTTCGATAGCAAAATATCCAAATTTCACTGTTATATGCTGTTTTTCGTAACTCGTATACTTCATACAGTGCTACAATAAATTCGAACTATCGAAATTACATACGAAGCACAATATGAAAATAACAATTAATAATATATTCTGGGATTCAAGCATGATTATCGATGCATATGGTTATAATTTAATACAGTATACCTAGGAAATTTTGACTGAAATACAAGAATTTGATCCTAGATGGCAAGCTTTGCCTGCATGCACGTTTAGGCCTAACTCGATTTCGATCTGCTCGCGTTAGATGCCGGGTTATAAAGTAAATGTTTTTTTAGAAACCGTTGATTTTTCGAGGGTAGAAACAGATTTTAGAAGGCCCTTCTAAAAACAAATATTAAGCTGATATCAAACATTTCTTGTGTAGGAACCCATCCCTAGTATCACATAAAAAAATCAAACTTTTCGCAGTGATTTCCGTTACAGCGTCTGGCTGTTTGTGAAGCCGGATTAATATATTCTGTTCAGGTGATTATCACCTGTCGATACATAAGGTAAACGCACCAGTAATGGGCCAGTTAGGAGAAAAATTGAAGTAAATCTGAATTTTCACAGCTATAGATAAAGCAAACTGGTCCAAATTTTTACCTGCCATTTTAATAACTGTCTCACATCTGTAGTAGCAATTGGAGCGCACTGGCTGCATTCACAATATATACAGTGGCTCCCAAAAGTATTCGTACACTTACGAATTTCAATGAAATAGGGGTCTATCCATTAATTAAAATGAATATTTCACAATGGGTATTTAATAATAAGATCTATAATTTATTCTCAACAAAACTACATGAAATATTTTGAAAACATAGTAAAACTTTATTTTTAAGAAACCAGTAATCCAAAAGTAACAAAAACTTTATCTCACAAAAGTCATCGTACACTGAAATATTTTCGGATAAATTCATAATTAAAATTATCGTCTGGCGCTTCATTTTTATTTTTGAATTGTGGTGGCATTTAAAATATCGTTTGGCTTTAATTTTTGCTTGCCTACTCCGTAATATTCTATTTATTATTTAAAAATGGCTCGTAGTCGTAAAGAAACAACAAACAGCATTCGAAAATTGATTATTTTTCATCATAGTAGTGGTAAATCAGTTCGGAATATTGCTAAATTACTTAATTTATCCCATTCTACTGTGCAGTATGTGAAAAAAACGCTTTAAAGAAGAAAATTGGATCGAAAACAAGGTAAGAAAAGGCCGTCCGGCAAAGTTAACAAAACGTGATCAGAGATTTATAATTATAAAATTTGTGAAAAATTCACGTTTGAGTGCTGTAAAAGTTTCTGCAGAATTCAATGAAACATTTTCTACTTCAATTTCACCTGAAATTTTTTGACGAGTTCTCAGAACAGCTGGATTACATGGACGTTCTGCCCATAGAAAATTTTTTGTGAGTGAGAAAAACAGAAAATTTAGGCTTCCCTTCGCACTATCAATGATAAATAAGCCCCAAACCTATTGGAATAATGTCTTATTTGCCGATGAACATTTTTGGTGCTGATGGGCGTATAATTGTATGGAGAAGAAAAAAATGAGGAACTTAATCCCAAGAACTTAGTAGGAACAGTTAATCATGCCGGTGGAGGTATCCTTGTGTGGGGGTGCATGTCAGCATCAGGACTAGGAAATTTGGTATTTATGGATGGCATAATGAATCATGCTGTTTTTATAAATATTTTAAGAGACAATTTAAAATTATGAGCTCAAAGTTTGGGTATTGGAAACAACTTTGTTTTTTGTCAAGATAACGATCCTAAGCACACGGCTCTCAACGTTCGCATCTGGTGTCTCTATAATTGTCCACAAGTTTTGAAAACACCACCTCAATCGCCAGATTTAAACCCAATAGAACATATTTGGAGAGAACTGGAGGTTCGAGTACGAAAACACGACATTCACACGAAAAGAGAACTAAAAACAATTATGATGGAAGAATGGATGAACATTGATGCAAAAATTACAAAAGAACTAACGCAATCTATTATAAGACGTTTAAAAGCTGTTGTGGATGCTAAAGGATATCCTACTAAATATTAATTTAATGAAAAATTAGAATATTTACTAATATGTAGAGATTTTTTACAAGTGTACGATGACTTTTGTGAGATAAAGTTTTTGTTACTTTTGGATTATTGGTTCCTTAAAAATAAAGTTTTACTGTGTTTTCAAAATATTTCATGTAGTTTTGTTAAGAATAGATTATAGATCTTATTATTAAATACCCATTCTGAAATATTCATTTTAATCAATGGATAGACCCCTATTTCACTGAAAATCGTAAGTGTACGAACACTTTTGGGAGCCACTGTATATAAATAATAACCAACCTGATGCACCTCTAATGGGCCATTATTTTATCCGATGTACCCATAATGGGCCCCCCGATGATGGGCCATCAATATCGCCCATCACGACATGAATGGGCCATCTATTTAATCTGTTATGGAACAAAAATCAATTCTACAATATCATAAAATTGGAAACAAAAGGAACTAAAAACATGATGTATATTTTTAAACCGGTTTTATAAGTACAGTACAACTACACTAAATATATAAAAACTGAAATATAAATTTATTAACTTGTCACAGCTGGTATGTTGTTGCAAATATTGACATTTCCGAAAAAATAATTTGTACCATTACACGGACTGGCCCAAAACGGGGATAATGTAACAATTCGTGATCCCATGATGGGCCACGCTATTTTGACAATGGAATCCGAGTTTTTTTGTCATTTAATCCCTTTACAATTTGAATTATACATACTATCGTAATGAATAATTATTTAAGTCAATAAACAGGCGTTACAGTACTTAAATAAAAAAATTTGAAAGATTCGCTTACCTTAATAGATTTCTTAAGCAGACGTTAAAACAAACGCAAATTTTCTTCTCTCTGGCACAATACACCTTACACTTCGCACAAAGTAAAGGAATGAACTGAAATCCAATGCTGAGGGATCCTCGCAGGTAGTAGCCAATGACCGTCACCCCTTCCACTGCCTAAGGTAACATTAGACCCTAAATTTCTCGACATTTCTAAAGGGTGGCCCATTATAGGTGCATTTACCTTAAATCAGCAGTGCAGTCGAACATGTTCCTGCTATGATGTAATATTATAAAAGAGCTAAAATTCTAACAGCAGTTTCGAATCTCATTCCCACCGTTCAAAGGTTTGCGCCAGCAGTGAGTCAACAGTTCTTAGAAGTTCGTGTCTGTGTTTTTTTTTTTATCATTTCTTACTTTAAGCAACTCAACGGCAGGCCACTGGATTGAGTCTCCCAAGTACAGCGGTGGCCATTCCCTTTTCTGTGTGCGGAAAAACATCTGACAAGATTCAATAAATTTGCCTTCAAAGCACTTTACACCCGAAATAATCATCGCAAAATCGAATATTTCCGACACCCTCAGAGACGGAATAAAAATTAAGTTTATCAAAGACTAGAACCTAAAACTAATAACATCTCTATGTTTACAAAACACAAAAAATATTAAGGTATTGGATCACTGTGGACACGTTAGTAACGCCATTTTTCGGAACATCACTTTTTAAAATTTTCTGTGCTTGAAATATAATTAAAAACAATTTTAAATATTTACATCTGTGTTTCAAGTAAAATTAAAGTAACTTCTTGTACATTAAGAACCACTTTTAAAATATTATTTAATTGCTACATCCCATGTATGTAGCAATCCATTATTTCGGCATTACGACGGTTAGTTTTCAGCTTTTAAAATCGCAATTGATGCACGTGTATGCAAGAGGTGTGTGACTCACGGCCCAACTTTTAACGGATTTCTCGCTTTTAGATGAGTTCTTTCGAGCTGATGCCATCTGCTTGCTGGAAAAAACTTTATACAATGATTATTAATTATATTTCGAGCAAAGGATATTTAAAAAATTAATGTTTCACAAAATGGGGTTACTTCGCTGACAGTGAACCAATATTTAATTAATTTTTTGACGATGAGTTTTGTAAAGATCTTCTAAAACGAACATAATGATACTTTTCCGCAAATCGAAATTGAATGCCCGAGAAACTTTCCACTTCAGATATTGCAAACATGATACAAGAAAAGTGTGAATCGTATGAACATTTTGACACGACTGGTGTAATTATGAATGACTTATTATGAGTGTGACGACTTGTAGATTTTAACTTGGGATTACGTTCCTCCGTAACGCTAAAACCGTCCGTCCGTACCTCGCGAGTTATGATTCTTGCAGCGTGCCATACCTTGTCTGTATCGCTTGGACAAGCAGTAAACAGTTAAACATAAAATTATCAAAATGCATCAAAATTTTGACATACATATATGTATATATATATGCATACCTGCATACCTGCAGATGCATATACACATAGCACATACATGCATATAAAAGAGATAAGCAACGATAAGTAATCCTACCTTAATAACACGCGGTAGTTTCGTCAGAAGAGACTACCTGAATTTCTTTTTTGTTCTTACGGTCGCCGAAACCTTTCAATTTTCTTGAAATGTCGCGCGTGGCTTAAAAAATTAATTTTAATACTGAGCTGACGGCATTCAGAGTACATTCACGAAGGAGTGAATTTATAAATTGGAAAATATCGAAATATTTCTAAGCTCACGTTAGCAGGAGAGAAGGATAATTCTTGTCTATAAAGCCGAAATGACGTCATACTCCCGCCAAAATTTGTGTCAATTACTGTATGGCATCTTATTACAAAAAAAAAAAAAATGGCGAAAAATTAAAAATACATTAATATTTCGAGAACGACTTTGGAAAGAAAAAGTTTGCAGTATTAGCCTTTTCTTTTGAACTTCTTCTAACTAGAAATGCCTTTCGAAAACTTAATGGTTTATCGACAATTATTCCCAAACGGAGTGTTATTCATATCGATTCTCGTAAATATACAGTGGCTCCCAAAAGTGTTCGTACACTTACGATTTTCAATGAAATAGGGGTCTATCCATTGATTAAAATGAATATTTCAGAATGGGTATTTAATAATAAGATCCTATAATCTATTCTTAACAAAACTACATGAAATATTTTGAAAACATAGTAAAACTTTATTTTTAAGAAACCAATAATCCAAAAGTAACAAAAATTTTATTTCACAAAAGTCATCGTACACTTGTAAAAAATCTCTACATATTAGTAAATATTCTAATTTTTTGTTAAATTAATATTTAGTAGGATATCCTTTAGCATCCACAACAGCTTTTATACGTCTGGGAATAGATTGCTTTAGTTCTCTTGTAATTTTGCATCAATGTTCATCCATTCTTCCATCATAATTGTTTTGAGTTCGCTTTTCGTGTGAATGTCGTGTTTTCGTACTCGAACCTCCAGTTCTCTCCAAATATGTTCTATTGGGTTTAAATCTGGCGATTGAGGGGGTGTCTTCAAAACTTCTGGATAATTATAGAGACACCAGATGCGAACGTTGAGAGCCGTGTGCTTACGATCGTTATCTTGATAAAAAACAAAGTTGTTTCCAATACCCAAATTTTGAGCTGATAATTGTAAATTGTGTCTTAAAATATTTAAATAAACAGCATGATTCATTATGCCATCAATAAATACCAAATTTCCTAGTCCTGATGCTGACATGCACCCCCACACAAGGATACCTCCACCGGCATGCTTAACTGTTCCTACTAAGTTCTTGGGATTAAGTTCCTCATTTTTTTCTTCTCTATACAATTATACGCCCATCAGCACCAAAAATGTTCACCGGCAAATAAGACATTATTCCAATAGGTTTGGGGCTTATTTATCATTGATAGCGCGAAGGGAATCCTAAACTTTCTGTTTTTCTCACTCACAAAAAATTTTCTATGGGCAGAACGCCCATGTAATCCAGCTGTTCTGAGAAGTCGTCAAAAAATTTCAGGTGAAATTGAAGTAGAAAATGTTTCATTGAATTCTGCAGAAACTTTTACAACACTCAAACGTGAATTTTTCACAAATTTTCTAATTATAAATCTCTGATCACGTTTTGTTAACTTTGCCGGACGGCCTTTTCTTACCTTGTTTTCGATCCAATTTTCTTCTTTAAAGCGTTTTTTCACATACTTCATAGTAGAATGTGACAAATTAAGTAGTTTAGCAATATTCCGAACTGATTTACAACTACTATGATGAAAAATAATCAATTTTCGAATGCTGTTTGTTGTTTCTTTACGACTACGAGCCATTTTTAAATAATAAATAGAATATTACGGAGTAGGCAAGCAAAAATTAAAGCCAAACGATATTTCAAATGCCACCACTATTCAAAAATAAAAATAAAGTGCCAGAAGGTAATTTTAATTATGAATTTATCCGAAAATATTTCAGTGTACGATGACTTTTGTGAGATAAAGTTTTTGTTACTTTTTGATTAGTGGTTTTTTAAAAATAAAGTTTTACTATGTTTTCAAAATATTTCATGTAGTTTTGTTAAGAATAGATTATAGATCTTATTATTAAATACCCATTCTGAAATATTCATTTTAATTAATGGATAGACCCCTATTTCATTGAAATTCGTAAGTGTACGAACACTTTTGGGAGCGACTGTATTTCCAATCAGTTTTCGATCCCGATGATTCTTATGGATTTAGGAATTTTATTTCAGGACGCAGCAAATAGCATTTAAATTTGTTTTTAAGTTGTATAATTTTTTTCGTACTCTAACGGATTTTTGTTTTGACCATGCGAAAGTTAGTTTACAGCTTTAAAAAAAAAAATCGTTCCTACCCATTTCACGTACATGTAGGTAGATGAATCAGCAGACGATTTTCATAGCACAGCTTTAAATGTTTTATTCAGATAAATCGGTTTGAATACATTTTTGTTTTTTCAAATGTATCCTGATTTCGAGGATTCTGGCGTTTACCTCGTGCAATCTGTACGGGGACCTACCTACAGCTCGAAGGCTATTCCGAACAGGCTACGAGTATCCATGCCGAATGCGGGACTCGCGCCCTACCAACGGATGGAATTTTTTCAAATAACTATTTCTAGTCCATCTCTCACGATTCTAGAAATCACGATAGCTCCGAGGTATAAATCAGTACAGCGACAAGTAGCGAATTTGATTCGTGATATTTGGCGAAATATCTGACATTCAATCTCGCCATTTTGAAAACCACATGCAGTTTCGAACGGAAACAGTGTAAGCGTACAGCTATGTTAAACTGACGGACAATATAATATCGTTACGATATTATTTACATTACGATTTCAATTTAAGGAATGTGCTTGAAAACCTGAAACGACGTAACCATGGAAACGGAAAAACCGATATCGGATAGAAACCACGGAGCCAGGAAAAACAAGGAGGTGCATTTTTAAATGGCAGGCGGACGATAATTTTTATGTATTTCTTTTACTCAGCGTTACATTACTACACGCAAGTTTTAATGATCTTTTTTTCTTAAACGTAACTGTTAGCGTGTTCTACGGAATTTTGAAGCGATGTCAGTTAGTCTTTAATGAAATTATTAAAACAGGTATTACCTCTGTTTGTTTTAATTGATACGACATCTTTTGTGTAATTTTGGTGAATAATGTTTATGTGTAAGAATCCTCAACTATCCGAACTTGAAGGAGTCAGTCATAATATTCGCGTTCGTTACAGCTCCTTTCATCAGACATGAATGCGAAAAGAGCCACGAATTTTTGTTTATGGGAATGTTCCGTGGATCCCAAAACATATCAGCTCCGATTAGAACCTGTAATTTCGATAAACCGTCTCCTCGGTATGAGTCGCCGATATCCGATTGTTTAGTCTCTCCACACGCCCGAAAAATGGTTCTTCGCCAACGAACGTGAATGCTGCGATGAAAATCTCACGCAAACAAGTGTCTTGTATTTCGATTTTTGTTTCGTCGGCGTTTTTATGCCAACATCTCGCCGGGAAGGCGAAAGACCGTTGCGAGCAATGGATAGAGTACAAAATTGTTTTTACTTTCTAACCAAAGTGGCGATCAACAGTGGTGCCGACATATGCCACTGGTAAAGAGGAAAATTGTTTGGGCGAGATAAAATCGGAAGAATCACCTTTTCATTTTTCTTCTCGTGAAGTCGAGAGGATTTTATGCAAGATGGCGTGTCAGTTCGCCAAGCATGCTTCTGATTCTCATCGCACGATGCATGCGCAATGCTGATAAAATTCATCGCCAACTAGAAACCTGTCTGCGGGTAGGGATTTATCAAATATTTATCGATTTTCTTTTAAATTTTATAAAAGTCGGTCATTGCTATAAATGTTGAAGGTTGGATTAAAGTTAATTTTATCTTCTTCATTATAACACATAAACAGATTAACTGGGGTACGATGCCCACAGTTGCAGCCCCTGGAGGTACTCCTATATTTTCGTTTCGCCCCTCGACTTTCATCTAAATCTGGGAGCACGAGCTCTACTCTGTATTATACAGTAGCTATGCGAGATTCGTTTTTCTCCATGCGCATTTAAAACTCTTTTTTGGAAAACGGACGGAAAATTTTAAATGCATACCTTTCTTTAGTCTCTTGGCACGTTTGCGCCAAAGTGGGGAAACGTGGACGAGGAAACGCCAGACTCTAAACACTGGCATACAACTCTCATTGAGGGCATCCATAGGTCTGAAAGAGATTCGTTAAAAAATCACTCGACGGAACATTATTTCGCTAGAAGCAAAATTCTAATAAAAAATAGGAAAATGTTAACATAAAAAAGAAAATTATTCGAGCACACTGTATCAGTGAGGTAGCGAGGTTAACTGGCGCCCGGGGCGCGACATCTTTTTAGCGCCCCCTCCCCGAAAACCATACAGTAATATTATATATAGAATTTGTGAAAAGGACCATTTGGCGCCCCTCTGAGCCCCCCTCTTGCTACGCCACTGCACTCTATTTTAAAAATCCAAATTGAAAAGGCGCCATTTCCAAAACTTGGCATTTTGTCCACAAAGAAGCTATAAGGGTGCTGTGTACTAACCCTATCGGATTCGCTCATCTCCATGTTAACCTGTACATGGAGAACTTCAGAACGAAAACTGTAGAATTTGGAATTTTTTTAAATCTTTTGAAATTTGCATTTCAAATATTAAAAAACTTTAACTTGACCAATGATTGTCGATTTGGAATAAAAGTTTTTTTAGTGGAAGAAATTTTAGACCTCGGTCATTTTTCTTTTTTAAAAGGTATGCAAGTAATATGATAAAATATTCGGGGGAAAACACCTTGTCTTGTGTGTTTCGAACGACCCTAAATTTTTTCGGCGGACGCAATTTTAAAAATGAAACGTGTTGCAAAGTGCAAAAAGTTCGGGCTATCTGAAAATATCATTTTTAGAGGATGGTCGGCATTTATGAAGCTGCAAAGAGACGCCTTCAGAACGAAAATTGTAGAATTTAGAATTTTTTAAAACCTTTTGAAATTTGTATTGCAAATATTAAATTTGAGCATATTTACTGACTCGATTTCAACAGCGGTGTTGAAAAAGCGTGAAAGATAAAAACCATTTGAGATAGCTTAATGGAAATGAAAAATAATAATATCAAATAATACAGTCAGCAGTAACTCTAAAAGAATGCTCTCCATGTAGATGTTCAAGGTCTCTCTGCGGTTTCGAACTGCACCGAAATATGAATTCCTCAGGATTTGACCGTTTTTTTCCAGACACTTGCCGAAATAAGGTAAACGCACCAAAAATGAGCCGGTTAAGAGAAAAATTGAAGTAAATCTCAATTTTCACAGCTATAGATAAAGCAAACTGGTCCAAATTTTTACCTGCCATTTTAATAACTGTCTCACATCTGTAGTAGCAATTGGAGCGCACTGGCTGCATTCATAAATATATATATACATAAATAATAACCAACCTGATGCACCTATAATGGGCCATTATTTTATCCGATGTACCCATAATGGGCCATCCAATAATGGGCCATCAATATCGCCCATCACGACATCAATGGGCCATCTATTTAATCTTGAAGTTTTTTTTTTCGAAGTTTGTTTTGAGAACGATAAATTGATTTGCGAAAAGAGGATTTCTGAGCAGAGGCTGTGCAAACCGCAGATGTCTCCCTGATAAATGATAAACCGTATGTCCGTTATTTGCACACGCATGCCTGTACCAGTTTTTTTTTTTTCTTTTTGCTATTCAGTCTACATTAAAGGCTACTTTACAGACAGTCAGGACCGGACTAAAAGAACTATTGGTTAGGATGCAAATCAAAATTGGCACCAAATGAGACACAGTGAAGATACAAAATTTTTAACGAAAATATATTTAGAGTTTAATCTGTCGGTATCTAAAACGATTCATCGCAGACGTGCAAACAAGCAGTTTGCTGCCATTCAGGCTCGAAAGAGTTTATAATTTTTATGACGTAACAAATCATATTCAATTTTATTGACTCTTTCTGCTTTTTTTCAGGGCTGTCTCTTATAAAATTGTTGTCTTTTTTGAAATAAATTTATCCCTTTGAAAATAAATACATATTTTTTTAACAAAGTGGCCATTTCCTTCCATAAAGCCCAGAAGAATCTTATTGCAAAACAAACTGAGTTTGAATTTATTTTCCTTTACGTAAATTTAATTTTAAATTGGCGTAATGTAAAAAAAATTTTTGTGTATTTAAAATAAATAAAACATTTCTTTTTGTTTGATGCAAAAGTTCATATAAGAACACAGTTACTTATTATACGTTTTATTTCTTGGAGCTTTGCCAAAAATTATATCGTCACGTGACCCAAAATGTAAGTGTATTTTTATATCCGTCGCAAAACCGTTGATAAATTTGAAATTCGGCCGAGTTTTAAAAACGGATTACCGAGTAATGAATATATCTGCGTCGTAATCTGTCTGCTTCATGGAATAACAGCATTTTTCGTCGAAAAATAAGTACATAATTTCAAAAGTTTTATTTATGAAAAAAGAAAGACAAATTTTGAAAATAGCAGAGCTCAATAAAAGTAGAAACATTCAATACGGTCCATACCAGGAGAAACACCCCCAGATCATAATTTCACCTCCGCCGAAATTTTCTGTGGGCACAGCGCATTCTGGCCGAAGGCTTTCCCCAGGCAGACGCCAGACCCAGACCCTGCCGTCGTAACGGTATAAGGTGAACCCTGATTCGTCACTCCAGAGAACCATTTTGCACTGATATACGGTCCCCTTTCGACGTGCTTTTCACCACATTAACCGAGCAGCGCAGTTGGACTCTGCGAACAAAGGCTTATGGGCGGCAGCACGACCGTGAAAGCCAAACAGATGTGCTTCCTTACGGAAGGTATTCATCGAAACAACACTCCCGGGTAATGGGGGTAGCCTGTTGAAACTCCTCGAGTATGTGGGCCATCGTTTGGGTGCGGGTCTTCCGAATTTCTGTGGACAGCATCCTTCGGTCTCAGTTTTGTGGGTCTGCCGACTCGGGACACATTCTGGCAATCACCGCTTACCCTCCACTTCTGAATCACATGGCTAATGTCGATTTTGGGTAATTCAGCTCGCTAGGCATGTCCCTTAAAGATCGGCCGTTTCTGTGCTACCCGACACGTATTGACCCCTTTCTCGAAATCAGATAACTCTGTACTTTGTGGCATCGTGCATGCGACTAATGCCAATGTTGTTTCCGACACGAGGGGGTGACGTATATCAGGACCTCAGATATCGTTATTTTCATGGGTGCCCGAATACTTATTGGTAGATAGTGAATATATATACATGTGTGTGTGTGTTTTACACTTATACCTCATCTTATAATAATCTAAAAGATAAAACTTAAAACCTAAATGCACTCAAACAGTTATTTAAAAATGAGTGCGATTTAAAATGAAAAGAAATATGAAAAGAAATTTAATGTTGGGACAATCTTTTAACTGTTTTGGACGAATCAGGTTTATACTTGTTACATGATGCTCGAAATGGCATCGCTACCTCGGAGATGCTATGTCCCATCTCTCGTACGCCGACTACAACACCACGTTCAGAGTCTCATAAATGGGGATAACCTGCCCTTTTAGCTGCAGGAACCAATCTAACAGCTTCGCCAGACATCTTTTGTCTTATATAGGCGCTGCCGAGCTCATCGCGTTACGCTGATTGAAAGCATATCTCCGTTATTTGCATACGCACGCCAGTTCTTTTGCCTCTTCAGTGTATATGCTCATTGATTCCCTGGGTGGATCTTTTGGGGGTAAAATAGTATATTAGAAAACATGAACTCCGAAGCCCGTTAACAACCAATGTTTATTTAATGATTTTCAAGATAGAGGAATGTGCCTGAAAATCCGGTCAAAATGACCCCCATTTTTCAGATGTTGCGAACGGGAAGGAAACTGCAATGCCAGAATTTTATTTCAACTTTAACAAAAATGGCAGCGGAGAATTTTAGAGCATAATTTTTTCTGGAAAGCTCTTAGAGTGGCAGAGCTTTTTTTATTCCACACACGTACCTGTATGCCGTATGAATATGTAAGGAAGACTTCTGTCAGTACGATGGTTTTTTTAAATTGTTTATGTATTATCATTTCAGTTTAACGAGTGTGCTTGAAAATCCGGTCTATACCGGGTAATCCTTATCACAATTAACCCATTTTTCCGATATTGAGAATATGAAAAGAAATCTTCAATGCCAGAATTTTATTCGAAATTTAAACGCATAGGGATTTTTCCGCATAATCATTTCTTTGAAGCAGTTAGTAATTGAAGAGCAATTTTGTTCCAAGCACATGCGGTTGTTCTTTGCTGGCCCTTGGCATCATAAAATGAGGAGAAAAAAAATTGGAATGATTTGACGTTGAACGTCGAATTTTATTTGTGAAAAAGAAAAAAATATATAAAAATGTTTTCAATATTACATGCATATTGTCGGGGTGGGGGAGTAGTGAAATTATGAACCAATGTGAAAGGTAGCATGAAAGGTCGAGAACATAACCCGACTGGGTTGAATAATCTGTGTTTAACAATTTTTACTTCTCAACATCGGGAGAGATGCGTAAAACAGAGCCTCCTGTATAGGTGCTTTTACAGCAACGCGGTATTAGGCTTAGCTGATTCCTAACCCTCTTACGGGAATCTCGTAGCGTGCATCGTGGCGAAGTTTTAAAAACGGTGCATTCAGAGAGACTCAGAGGGAGTAAATCTACAGAATACATAAACGCATGTCCGCGACTTTGTTGGCTACTTCCTTAAAGTTGAGATTCCACGGGAACGACCGTGCCCTATCCGCGATCCGAACCAGAGACGCCGACCACTATACGATGCGTTGTTTCATGTTCTCTAATTTTTTTATGTAAACTAAATATTCCTTGGATATTAATAGCATTAAAACGTTCATAGATGCAGCTGATTCCTGTTTTAAAGTCAACTCCGGCATTGCAACCGAAATCAAAAACTGTCGTGCATTTAGGTTTTGCAAAAAATGTTTTGAATTTAGGTTTGTTTTAGAGCGCAACGGTCACCGTTTTACTACACGAGGTAACTGTAGGTTGAGACCGGGACCTACAGTTTAAAGCCGATTCCGAACGTCTACAAACTGCGGGACTCGTACCCGCGGACTAAGATGCCATCTCACTGTCCTTTCGGCCAACACCGGGAAGTTTTGCATCTAGGAATTTTCCACTAATTTCCATGAAAGAGTTACGCTCTTCGAAAAAAAGGTGTTTCACTTAAATAGAAAACTCGAGAGAAATAAATTTTGTCGGATTAATCCACCGGAAGTTACAAAATCCCCTTTAATAGCTGTATTTGTCATTGGCAAACATAGGGAGGGAAAACGAATCTTAAGTTGTTTTTTTTTTGCAAAATACTTTGCATTTGAATAATGAGAATAATTATTTATTCATAAATATAAATATGTGATGAAAGCAAACAATTATAAATCGATTAATTATATCTAATTTTTGTAAATTGAGTTCTGTTAAAATTCATTTTTTAGAGTGTTTGTCTCGAAATTCTGAATATAATATATAAATATAATCATTTCATAGTTCTTAATAAAAGAAATTTCAAATGGTAGATTTAACAAAATACGTCACGATGACGCCATTTTCTTATTCCCTTTATTATTCTACTAGCTGAAAACCCGTACTTCGCTACGGATTACATTCAAATTAAATACAACGGTCAATGTATGCAATTCATGCCAAATATATATATATATATATATATATATATATATATATATATATATATATATATATATATATATATATATATATTATATGATAAATATGACGATCAATGTATACAATTGATGTAATATATATATATATATATATATTTATAAGAAAATCGTAAAGGATAATTTTATAGATAAAATAATGTAGAAGAAAATATTCAAATTAAATCTAATTTAAAGAATACTAAAGAATATAGTACAGTTAATATAATACATTTTGTAGAACATTTCATTTACTGTATTTTAATATTGTTTTGGATAATGTCCAATCGTCTGCCACATTAGCAAGGAGAAAAAAATATTTTTTGTTTATTTAGTTGTTATGCACGTGACGATAAATTTATTTAAAGTACCAGAAAAAGAAATCACGTGATCGGCATTTAATAAATTAAATTCTAAAAATGAATCTTTAAAAGTTCTCCAAAAATTATAAAATGCAGGTAAAGATTCGAAAAAGATTTCATTTTTAAGGAATTTTTATGATCTTTCTCGTGATATAAATTTCATAACCCTCAAATTATTATTTTAAATGCAAATTTAAAAAAAGTTACTAAAACAGATTAAAAATTTAATTTAAAAAAATCTAAGAAGAATTTTTGAAAAATCTTTCTTAGTGCACCCCTACACTATAAGAAGAATCGCCATGCAAAATTTCAGCTCTTTAGGTCCAGCGGTTTGGTCTGTGCGTTGTATGTCAGTCAGTGAATGAGTCAGTTACGGAAATGTTTTATATTTAGAGATTGCCAAAATGACGTGTAATCCATTTTGAATATTCATTTTTAGTATCTGGAAAAAAAGTGCAAACGATTTTGTGAATCGGTTGAATTCATGGAGATAAAATGAAATTAATCACCATGGTTACATTAGTCATGGACATGGATATAGAAAGTTTTAAAAAATGTTTTAAATAAACCAGAATGACATTTCTGTTAAAAATTATTCAAAGTTTCATAGTTTTTTTAGTATGGTTTTGCAAGCTATATTTATTTGCGACTTGGGGTTGGCAACGCAGTTTGTGATTTTAAATAACACTTCTCTAAGTCAATTCGCTTGTAAAATTGATTCTGCACCGAAAGCGGAGTTCCTGAGGTTATCTTATTCTAGTAAAAGTAATATTTGGGAACATCAAGTATACGTAATGAAGCATTTCGTTTGACTACACAAATCTGAATCGAGATGAAAATGTCCCGAGCAGATGTTTTTCGCTCTTGGCTCGGTCAGGGAGAGTTTTGCAAATTCTCATGCTAGAAAGCGTGTATATTTCGATATTTGAATTCGAATCTTGTAAAGGTCAGCGTTTTTTAGCCAACATCTGCCTGGTAAAGGCGAAAATAAGTTCGGAGCATTGAGAGTTGTACAATATTGTTTTGAATTCGTAACCACAGAGCCGATGACTGATAAAGATTCTATTTTTCAATCTCCCTCAACGGAACTTCTCAACAAGCAACAACATAAACAACAACAACAAAAAAAATTCATTCGCAGACCAGAGAGACTTGCTTTAAAACTTTGGGAGATCGCGAGAAATTTTTGACAGCTAGTTTGAATTGATTTCGTATAGAATAATAATATTAAATTTGCTATAAATAAGCTAATCATTTTTATATCATGCTCATTTATAATTTGAAATTTCCTTTCCTTTATACCGAGATGAAATACAAATACATATTATTATTTAAATGTCTACGTTCGGTTCCATGAGATTCGTGAAAAACAAGTGCAAAAGAGATTAGCGAGACTTATTTTTGTCATAGATTTTAAGCAATGTAAATAACATCCAAAATCTACAGTTCGTCGATTTTTAAAAAAAATTGCCGAAATTTGCTTATTTCTTTTTTCTATTTTTCGTAAACATTTTCCTACATAAATTGTAAATTTAAAATTGGTGCTGTTAGAAATAGTTAATATTCAAGGGAATAAGTTTATGAGACCTGTTCAGCATGCTTTACTGACATCATGAGTTTGTATCGGATCCTAAAATTCCGTTACATTTATTAGTCTAAATTTTGGAAATGAAACACGTTTTATATCATCTTAAAGGTACTAAAATATACCACCACAGGTCGTTAAAAAGTCGTCCAGAATATTATGTGTTTGAGAGTGAAAAATAAACTGAGCTGCCTACGCCATTTTTAATTATCTAAGTTTGGATAGAGTACAGAAGCAGTGCACAAACTTTTTACAACGCAATTTGTTCATATTGAATTCTCTCGACACCGATGAAATCTTTTTGGTGATAAGAAATTTAAATTTTTGCAGAATTAGGCAATTGTTAATTAAATATATGAATAAGATATAAATTGACTTCAAAATGTGCCATTTTTTTAGATCGGCGGACACCATGATGCGAGATTTGCAGTTAAGAAACAGCTAATCCTAATTTGGGAACATCTAAGCCTAATAATAAGCATTGCCGGAAAAGTCGCAGTAGAAATATTCAAATCTTTACGTTCAACATTCTTTAAAACAACTCGCTCCGGTATTCAGAATTAAATACTTGGCTTTTCCTCTAAAGTCTTAAAATGCTTTCAGCAAGTTAAGTACTGAAATATCGTCGGCTATAATAACCCTTTTCGTCTCATCACCACTCACTTTAATAAGCCAGTCACTGGTCGATAGAAACTAATTAACAAAGTCATTCACGTTTCACTAAGGTACAGAAATACTAGGTCTTAAACTACATTACCGGCAATGGAAACTTAGCGTATTCTTAGCATACAGCAAACATATGCTGAAAGTGAAATTAAAATGATAAAAGCGCTAATTTAATTAAAATAAAATAAAAATAAATAGCATAACCTGCCTTTAGTTTGTATTTAAAAACATAGGCGTGCTCAAAAGCCGTAAGGGGGTGAATTTGACGGTACCAAAGTCTTTACCACGGAGGTTAATTATGGTGTACTAGTAACGCGCCAAATTTAGCACAGTGTTAATTAACTATTAAAGGTGCTGTCAGCCAGGCAACATTAAATGGGTTCAAAAATTAAAATTGCTTTCTTTTTTGGGTTCTTAGCTCTAATACTCTACATAAATAAACTCTACATAACTTTTTAAATAATGAGGTACAAACGAAAATTTTGTTGGTACAAATGGGTACAAACGATAGGCATCACTTTGGTTTGAAAACTCGTTGATGGGGGGGGGGGTGTTTCATTTCTCCAGTCCCCCCCCCCCAATTTTATTTGCTTGTAACTTTTTAAATAATGAGGTACAAACGAAAATTTTGTTAGTACAAACGAGGTATAAACGATTGGCTACAGTTTCGTTTCAAAATTCGATGGTTGGGGGGGGGGGGCTTTCGTTTCACCAGCTCCCCCCCACATTGATTTGCTTATAACTTTTAAAATAATGAGGTACAAACGAGGTATAAACGATTGGCATCAGTTTCGTTTCAAAATTCGATGGTGGGGGGGCTATCGTTTCACTAGCTTCCCCCCCTTTGATTTTCTTATAACTTCTTAAATAATGAGGTACAAACGGAAAATTTTGTTTGTACAAATATATATATATATAGATATATATATATATATATATATATATATCCGTGTGTGTGTGTGTGTGTATATATTTAGACACTTCTTTAACACTGCTTTTGTTTTCTTATTTTTTTTAGAGCGGTGCTCGTAAATCTATTTCAATTCCCAATAAAAGCGTGTGAAATCTTGCATAGTTTTCTAACACTGTAAAGAGTCTTTTCCCACAAGGCTCCGTTAGGCCTAACTCTTCCTTAAGTCTGGATGGCGTGCTACTGATTTATGCCTTCGAGTTTTGAGAACGGGGCCTTAGCAAATTTATTTATGTATACATGCACAACCAATTCGCCTTCTAGGTACGTTTCTTAGAAAGCCTTGCACACTCTGTACCGTTTAAAAAAAGGTACAGTGAAATAAAACATGCAACATTTAGTCATTCAGCGTCACCACTAGACAATAGACGTGCACGTTTTTACTGTTGCTTTTTGGTTGCGAAAATTCCCTCCCGTCAATGGAGATGTAGAAAGCCGATATATCTACGAGAGTACATCTTGAATACAATGAACATATTTATACAGGTTATAACGAACCCGGTTTTAACGAACTTCTAGGGACCAAAGATTTTGTTCGCTTTATCCGGTGGTTCGCTCTATGCGAACCGTTATGAACGATGCTAGAGGTCACAAAATGTATAACTCATTAAGTTGCAATGTGTATTCAGTAAATATAGATTAAAAAGTGATAAAATCTATTAAAAATGATAATTGAGGAATTAAATCGACTGAAAACGATTACATTAAACTGACACAATACTTATTAAATTGCATATAACAGGAAAACGACGGGACCAAAATTTTCGTTTGTTATATCCGTGAGTTCGTTATATACAGGGTTCGCTATAACGGGGTTCGAATGTATTTGTGACACGGACGCACTGAAGAAGAATATAAATTATTGTCATTTTGCATGTAGAGTAAAATACCGAAATTTCAAAACGAAATGAAGTTGAAGGTGCCTCGCCCCTTTCAAAAAGAGAGAATTAAAATGTTTTCTTCTAAACCTTTTGTACGACATTTAAATGTCTTTCGTCTTCGAACGAAAATTCGAAATCGTGCGCCTGTGATTCTCAAAAATGGCGCTACAACATTTCCCCGTAGCCTGACTCCCAAATCGGAAATTTGAAAACGACGAATCTTGCTAATTTGATCTATTCTTAGACATCCGTTCCGTGGCGAGTTTGATAGCTACGAAACTTTTCGCGCTCTTAGACAAAACATTAACACGGGGATTCAGCAAATCTGTGAAAATCCTCCCCGGGCGTGTCGCGTAGCCAAAACATTCCTATAAAAAAACGATTCGTTCATTTTTCTGGCTTGATCAAACACGGGTTTGTGCCGTAACTCGCACGATGAAACTAAATATTAACCAATTTCTTTTTAACTCGACTTGTATGTTTTACAAATGTATAAATTAATAAACACGTTCCGGCGAAGGTTGAAGTGGCTTGTGATATTGCCAATTATGTCCAGTGTTCGAGGAAATTTTCGAGATTGGGACGGTAGAAACAGAGTCTTGTAAGAATGACTGCACACGTGTAATTTTGTGTAAATAGAATGGATTAAGAGCGGGACCATCATAATCTTTTAATCCATCGTTAAACGTATGAAATAACGCCTCATATGAAATATTTTGCCAATTTTTTAAAAAATTTTTAATGATATCGAGGTTTGCGCTATTTAATTAATTTTCGAATCTCTTTCGACCATCGAGTAAATTCAGGCGAATGATGTATGTAGTTCCTTTAAGCGTTTCCCCAGGATAGCTAAACTTTATACTGGGGACGGTAAAGTAGCTTTAAATTTATAATCGAAAGTGACTAGATAATGTCCTTTCAACGTACGTTCTGTTTCAACGTAAGTTCAACTAAAGAGAATGGGAGGTTCATCAATCGATATGCATATTCATTATTTTGAAGGTATTAGGGCGGGACCTGTCTGTATAATCACAACATGTACTTCCTGTCGATATGTACCGGGGAGCACGTGCATTCGTTTAAATAATTTAATAGAGTCGGACTATCCTCGAGCGTGATCTGTCCGTAAAATATCCATGCTTGACGTATATGTACGTGTGAAGGGCGTGTATATTTGAGTGTAATAATGAGTATATGCATTCATTTCTTGAAAGCAAATTGCGGGTAGAATTATACGTACATGTAAATCGATTACAAAAGGAAATTTTTTATCTGCTGTTATAATTGTGTTCTGTTCAATTTTAATCGACCTAAATATCGTTTGAACACGCGAGGATTACTTTCTCGTATATGGCCTATTGATGAGATTTTACACTTGTTAAACTCAGGATTACAATAAAGATTCTCGAAGCGAAATACGACGATGCATGAAAAGCAACTTGTGCAACATTCTCTATGGAACGAAATCTCAAATTTACGTCTTTATTCATTAAACGGGTCTTGCGTAATGAAATTTGATTCGATAAGAAAAATATTCGCGTATAATTTCGAAAACAAGGTGCCTATTTCGGCCATAGCCGTGATGGTATGAACGAAAGTACATTGTGTGGCGCAACCAACTTCTCAATCACACTGGCCACTGTCGAATTGTTAAGCCTAACTAGCGTTGTAGCAAAGCAATCGTTACAGGGCTGACGGATCAACTTTTGGCACCTGATACAAGTTTTAAAATAAACGCCTTTTACAACTTCTATGAGAGACTCGTAAATAATGAAAGTATACGACTATTAGCCAGCATACTTATGGAATAACGGACATTTTTAGGAAAATGTCTATTTGTTTTTAAAAAACGAAAAATTTATAAGAAAGACGTAATTTGAAATAAAAACAGGAAAAAACTAAAAATTTGAATATATTTGTTATGTCCCCGGTCGACATGCACGGTCCATGGATTCCTGAGGTTGTCTCCATACCCTTACACATCCATGCGCCCGATACAATTGGAAACGAGACTCGTCTGACCGGGCAACGTGTTTCCAGTCATCAACAGTGCGATGGAGGTGTTGATGGGGGGGGGGGGGGGCGTAAAGCTCTGTGCCCTTCAGCTAACAATGGTACACGTATGGGCCTGAAGCTCCGAAATGCAATATAACTGATGGTCCGTCGAAAAGTTCGCACGCTGACACTTGTCGATGCCCCAGCAATGCAATCCGCATCAATTTGGGGGAAGTCTATGTCGTTTAAGGATTCTACGGTCCAGTTCTTTAAAGGTGGTTTTCCCGCCGCACTGCTGTCGGAGATTCGAGGTTTTACCGGATACCTGTTAGTCACGGTACAAATCGTGAAATGGTCGCGCGCGAAAATCCAAATTGCATCGCTGCCTCGGAGATGTCATGTCCCTATCTCTCGTGCGCCGCCTGTAACGCCACGTTCAAAGTCGCATAAACCTTGATAACCAGCCATCGTAGCAGCGGGAACCGATCTAACAGCTTCGCGGGACACTTGTTGCCTTACACAGGCGCTGCCGGCCGCTTTGCGCTACGCTGATTGGTTGCATATCTCCTTCATTTGCATACGCACATCAGTTTTTTTGTGGCTCTTCAGTGTACTCATATATATAGAGAGAGTGATATATCTGAATGGCGCAAACCATGGTTCCGAAAAATGTGTTTGTTTTGAAGCCCCAGTAATTTATTCATGAAAAAGTGGCCTTATTGAGAGGCGGCCGCCCTATAAGTTCTTTAATTCTGTATGGCGTTTACTAAGGATATCGAAAAAATATGGATATCGTATCGAAACCAAAACTGAAAAATACATTAATATATCAAAAACGACTTTGGAAAAAAAAGAAACTCTTGCAATATTAGCTTTTTCTTTACAATGTATTATTAACGCAACTTTGCCATAACTTGATGGTTTATCTACAATTATGTCGAAACAAAAGGTTATTCATATAGACTCATAAATGTATTTCCAATCAGTTTTCGAGTTGCAGGTTAGGGACCGGAGGGTGCTGTCTAGAGATATCCGCACCCAAACGATACTCAAGGAGTTTCAGCAGGCATCCGGGAGTGTTGTTTCGATGAATACCACCCGTAAGGAAGCACATCTGCTTGGCTTTCATGGTCTCATAAGCCTTTGTTCCCAGAGTCCAACCGCGCTGCTCGGTTACTGTGGTGCAAAGTTGACCGTGGAAACGAGTTCTCTGGAGCGACGTATCAAGGTTCCCCCTCTATCGTTCGAATGACAGAGTCTGCCTGGAGAACTCCTCCTGCCAGTAAAGATCGGCAGAGGTGGAATTAATGCCTGGGGGTTTCTATCCTTGTATGGACTGTCTCCCTTGGTTTTGGGTTGGATTCCTTTCGTAGGCCCTGACATTGCGCATTCATTTCGAGCCACGCGGTCTTCGTAGATGAAATTTTGATCAGTGGCTACTGTTGAACACAAAAGCGCCTCCATTTTAAAATTTAATTGATCGGGATCATTTTGATCCATATTTAAGAATTAGATAAAATTACTCAACAATTGCTTTTTGTGAATAATTATTTGAGGAATACAGTTATAAGCGGAATTTAAAGATATTGAAATTAATATCAGATTAAATTGAAAATAAATTTGTGAGGCCATACGTAGGTATTCGTGTGTATATATATACAGTGGACGCTCGTTAATTCGAACTCAAAGGTTCTGAGAAAAAAGTTCGAATTATCCGATGTTAAGAGAAAATATATAACTTTAAAAGTGTATCACTGACAAAGAAAAATCTCCTGGTACGTAT
>OU015503.1:114891631-115156631 GCA_907164885.2 Dolomedes plantarius | reverse complement strand
AAAGTGTGGACGTGATCTATACGCGATTCGGAAATGTCCTTGAATTCAAGACTCTCTCTGCACATTGAAAAGAGCGATTCCGTGAAATCAGCCTTTTTCATTTGAATGGAGTAGATTGAAATGTAAATGCCAAACGATTTTCCTCAGAGATAAACTGGCGCAAATATCGGTAAACAGGCCTACATCTGTTTTGAAAAGATATTCGCCGTTTGTGCAAGAGCATTTAAAGCCGCGCCCCATAAATTGATCTGCTAAAAGAGGATATCGTAGCAGAGACACGGCAAACCGCACCTGTACACCCAGTAACTAAAATAAAAAAAAGACATCGCTAAAAATTAAACAAAAATTTTAAACTGAGCCGTGCAGAGACTTGGCTTTTTGAAATGCACAGTTTTCGCAGCACCACAAAAAGGGCCAAAAGCCAATCGGAAAGGCCAAAAATTTTATATATATATATATATATATATATACACACATATACAGTGAAACTTCTCCATGGCGGCCAGTCATGTATTAAAATAATGGCCGTTTTGAGTGGTGGATTTCTGTATCGCGAACAGAAATAGTTTCCGAAAGCAAGTGTCCTCTTTCAGGGGTGTCTGGCGAATACGATGTGCATTGCTGTACAACGCTAAGTAATATTTGAGGAAAATGGGCTTTTTTGAAGCGTGGCCGTTAAGAGGAGTCGATTTCTGTGTTGGGACTATTGATAGATTCCGAAAGCAAATGTCCTCTTTCAGGGGTGTCTGGCGAATACGATGTGAATTGCTGTACAACGCTAAGTAATATTTGAGGAAAATGGGCTTTTTTGAAGCGTGGCCGTTAAGAGGAGTCGATTTCTGTGTTGGGACTATTGATAGATTCCGAAAGCAAGTGTCCTCTTTCAGGGGTGTATAGCGAATACAATGTGCATTGCTGTACAACGGTCAGAAGTATTTGAGGAAAATGGGCTTTTTTGAAGCGTGGCCGTTAAGAGGGGTCGATTTCTTTGTTCGGACCATTAATAGTTTCGGAAAGCAAATGTCCGCTTTCAGGGGTGTCTGGCGAATACGATGTGCATTGCTGTACAACGCTAAGTAATATTTGAGGAAAATGGGCTTTTTTGAAGCGTGGCCGTTAAGAGGAGTCGATTTCTGTGTTGGGACTATTGATAGATTCCGAAAGCAAATGTCCTCTTTCAGGGGTGTCTGGCGAATACGATGTGCATTGCTGTACAACGCTAAGTAATATTTGAGGAAAATGGGCTTTTTTGAAGCGTGGCCGTTAAGAGGAGTCGATTTCTGTGTTGGGACTATTGATAGATTCCGAAAGCAAATGTCCTCTTTCAGGGGTGTCTAGCGAATACGATGTGCATTGCTGTACAACGCTAAGTAATATTTGAGGAAAATGGGCTTTTTTGAAGCGTGGCCGTTAAGAGGAGTCGATTTCTGTGTTGGGACTATTGATAGATTCCGAAAGCAAATGTCCTCTTTCAGGGGTGTCTGGCGAATACGATGTGAATTGCTGTACAACGCTAAGTAATATTTGAGGAAAATGGGCTTTTTTGAAGCGTGGCCGTTAAGAGGAGTCGATTTCTGTGTTGGGACTATTGATAGATTCCGAAAGCAAGTGTCCTCTTTCAGGGGTGTATAGCGAATACAATGTGCATTGCTGTACAACGGTCAGAAGTATTTGAGGAAAATGGGCTTTTTTGAAGCGTGGCCGTTAGAGGGGTCGATTTCTTTGTTCGGACCATTAATAGTTTCGGAAAGCAAATGTCCGCTTTCAGGGGTGTCTGGCGAATACGATGTGCATTGCTGTACAACGCTAAGTAATATTTGAGGAAAATGGGCTTTTTTGAAGCGTGGCCGTTAAGAGGAGTCGATTTCTGTGTTGGGACTATTGATAGATTCCGAAAGCAAATGTCCTCTTTCAGGGGTGTCTGGCGAATACGATGTGCATTGCTGTACAACTGTCAGTAATATTTGAGGAAAATGGACTTTTTTGAAGTGTGGCCGTTAAGAGGGGTCGATTTCTGTGTTGGGACCATTGATAGTTTCCGAAAGCAAGTGTCCGCTTTCATGTGTGTCTGGCGAATACGTGCGCACACGCACACGCAGGCACGAGCGATCGCATGAGCCCGTGCACGCACGGACACACGCAGGCACATCCGTACGCACACGCAAGCAAGCACGTAAAAAGGTTGGGAACCATCGAAGCAAGGCGTGAACACGAAGTCAGAGTTACGATACGTCTCTCGAGAAGTTCGCTCCGTGACTCTACGTAAAAAGGTTGGGAACCATCGTCTCAAGACGTGAACACGATGTCAGAGTTACGATAGTCTCTCCAAAAGTGCACTCGGCAAATGTACGTAAAAATATGTAAAAAGGTTGGGAACCCGCGCTGCAAGACGTAAATACGAAGTTTAGATACGTCTCTCCAGAAATGCGCTCCGTAAATGTACGTAAAAGTACGTAAAAAGGACATCCACATACTCTCGGTGATTTTGGAGATTTTATAATTCCCCCCACCCCAGCCCCACGCGCTAATTGTGGCTAACTTGGAGTTAAAGGACTCAGGGAGGGGGGACTGCTAATCTCGGTGACCCCGGAAACCGTGGATTCGACACTACCATTCGACACTACCCTCGGTGAATTTGCAGATTTTATAATTCCCCCCCCCCCCCCCCACGTTAACCTGGAGTTCGGAAGTGTCACTCTTAATGTCAACGACCCTACTCCCTTACTTGTACAAGCAAGTAAACCTTGAGTTTCTTGTAGGAATCGAATTCTTTTTACGAAAATTTCTCCCGAAAGATGGCGACACCATACGGTGCTTGTGAATGAGTGAAGCTAACATTGAACGAGGTTCAATGTTAAATTTTGCTATATATATATTATATTACATATATATAACTAATATGTAAATATATATATAATATATATATATATATATATATATATATATATATATATTTAAATATATATATCTAGAATTATACATTTAATTGTCTGCATACAATCCAGAAACCACTTCCCGTAATCCAGGATTAATTCCAGTAAAATCGTTTATTTTAAAACCGTTCTCTAATCGCTCTCTACAAATATTTTTCATATGTATTAATATGAGATAATAATAATATTAATATAAATAATAATATTAATATAATTATAATAATATTAATATGAAATGAAATAATTAATATAAACGCACGTTGTTTTAGGAAAAGAATGTTTTAGGAAAGATTTTTGCAAAAGAAGAAAGATTAAAGAGGATTTTTCAAAAGAAGAAAGATTAAAGAAGATTTTTGCAAAATGCCCACCACAGATTCTCAAGGAGCTTTCCCAAGACATTATGATAGACACATTAGACGGACGGGATAATATTCCCATCTGTAGAAAACCGGGAATATTATCCCGTTCGCCATGCTCTAGCACAATGCGGTTTGGGAAAGCTCCCATCGAATCCCCACCCACAACAACAGTCTTGGGCCCGAACCTGCAACCTACAGAGAAAGAGAATGAGTTAGTTACGCGCTGCGCTGTACCGCTACTCCACGATGTCGCATGACGTTGATGGGATTATAAGATATTTGTGCCGTAGCGGCGAAGCTATTTGTAGCGGGAGCGAGGGGGGGGGGGGAATCGTTCACATGGCGAAGAGAGTTCCTTCTGCCATTCAGTTTGTCGCCGTTGGTCGGTGGTGGTGGTCGCATTCTAACGATACTCTGTGGATACTACTTCTCATGTCCGGTAAGTCAATTTGCATCCTTATTTCACCTCACGTTTTCGTCCAAAATAATGTCATCGAATCGATGGCATTTTAAAAATTCTGTATTTCAAAAAAATTGCTTCACGAAAACGACGAATTTGCGCGTCTTCATCGGACGGGCTTTCGTAATGTAATGAGGATATGCTTTGATTTCATGCTTTATAATAGTCACGCTTTAAAATTTATGAATTTATTTTTCTTTATGATTTATGAATTTCTGATCCCACTGCTATGAACATAAACGATTCGCAGCATATTCAGGGTTTTAGACTTGCTAATTTGATTTATAATAGATAGTTTTTAACGTCGGTTTCAGAAAAATTGTCTCTTTTCATGTCCGATATTCACGTGTGCGTAAAATTGTTTATTTAAATGTCACGTATTTATAAAATTTCTATGTATGTATGTATTATTTATATATATATATATATATATATATATATATATATATATATATTTGTGCAGGGTTTTTGATCTTTAAAATATAGTTTTTAACGTGCACATAGTATTTTTCCCCCTGTATATATATACGCGTTATTTTAAAATGTTTGGTTCAAGAAACCCTTTATGTACTGACGGAACTTCTAAGTACCACTTTCTTCGAGCTCTTATAAAATAACTTCTGTTTGTATATTACTGACGGAACTGTAAAGGATCGACGCTTTATGATTTCTTCATTATAACTAGATAGCAGTAGCAGTTTTAACTAGTCAATTTTCGGACGTAAAATTTATTTTGGCGTTCGCTGTAACGTTCGAAACAGCCACGAATGGCATTTTCTTTGAAACTTAGCTGCTACTCTAAAACTATGGGAGATAAGTGAACGATGATTTTTTTTCCAACTTTAATATGACCTCAGACAGTATTATTTAGGTATAGTATTGTTTAGGTATATGACATTTCAATGTCGTTTACCGAGCAAATTTCTTGCCGATACTTATATTTCTTTTCCGATGTAGAAATGGGCTTCAAATATTTGCTTTTTACGCTTTTGTGTTTATTCTTATGTTAAATAATATTGTTCGCCGAGACATCTCGGAAAATTGAAAGAAAACTTTGACGTTTGAAATAGACTTTTGAAATTTGGCAAGAAGTATTTTTATGCTACATGAAAGACATGAATGCGGAACGAATAAGATATGTAAGAAATAGGTGAATTTTTTTAAAATGAACTTGTGAGAAATTTTCAAATGTTGTTATTTTTAAATTTTTTTAAACATTTGAATTAAATTAGGGAGAACTACACGATAGATAATAATGCCCAACATACTAAAGTAATTTTTTTATGTGTCAATTTTAAAAAAAACCCAATTTTTTAAAAAAATCTAATCAACGTGAAATTTTCATTATATTTAAAATTGCTCTGCGTTTTAGAATAAATAATTTAAGCATTCTGATTAATTTTCAAAGTTTGACGTTAATTGAAGTGGTACTTTAAAGTACGGCTTTAATTAACTATTGGTAAATTAATTATATATTAAGAAGGCGAGTCATGTTTTTACATTTATTTGTCAGTCAGTATCGAATTAACATGAATAAAAATTTATGCGAGCTTTCGTTTATTAATTCATGACGTGGTACAAAAGGGGTCAAGAAAAAAATGCTCTCTTTTTATTATGAATTTCTGTACCGCTCGGACACGATATCTGGCTGTTTGAAAGCGTTGGGGAGCGCCGAATGGTTGCCATCCCTCTGCCGTCAGATGGCGAAAGAATTCCTTCCTCTTTAGCTGCTCCCTTCCTCTTCGCCAATTCGTCAGCCGACGTCGACGGGTGAATTCGCTCCGAGTGATGTCTCTCCTCAGACCTATGGATTACTACTCATTTTCGATGTCGGTGAACGGGGTAAGTCGATTTTTACATCATTTTTCCTTTCGTCGAAAATAATTTTATTTCAAATCGATGGCATCTTTCGCTATTTTTAAAGATTGCTCGCGAAAACAATGCTCCGATTTTCACGAGCGACCAGTTTGCCCGTCTTTATCCGACGACTTTCGTAATCTAATGAGGATGACGTGCCATTTTAAACTCTTTTGATTTCGATAACGGTTCAAAATTGACAATTGATCAATCGATATTCTTCACAATTTATGTGATTTTATTTTCTGTTTTCTTTTTTATCCCACTGCGAACGATTCATATATATTTAAAATTGTGATCTTTCCAATTTATGTCACGTATTCAATATATACATTTATATATCTTATGTATTATATTTTTGCAGTGTTTTAGCTAATTTGATTTTTAAAAGATAGTTTTTAACGCGTACATAGTATTATTTCCCTCTGTATGCGTATTTCAAAATGTTGGGTTTAAGAAAATTGCTCTCTTTTCATGTCGGATATTCAAGTGTACAAAAAATGTATTTATATATATTTCGCATGCGCGTATCGTACGTATATATTTTGTGCAGGGTTTCAGACTTGCTAATTTGATTTTTAAAAGTGTACATAGTTATATTTCCCTCTGTATGCGTACCATAAACTTTTTCGGTTTAAGAAAATTGCTCTCTTTTCATAAACAGCCCGATATGGCTCAATTGTAAGTAAAATGTATTTATATATTTCGCATGCGCGTATCGTATTTACATATTTTGTGCACGGTTTGTGTACTTGTTAATTTGATTTTTAAAAGTGCACATACTATTATTTTCCCTATTTTAAAATGTTTGGTTTAACAAAATTGCTTTCTTTTCATGTCGGATATTCACGTTTATGTAAAATGTATATATATATTTTGCATTATATTTGTGCAGGGATTTAGAATTGCTAATTTGAATTAAAGTGGAATAAATTATAGTAAATATAAATATTAATTCTGCCCTATAGCGGCTAAATATTGAGCGGTTATGTAGGACGATCTTTCGGGGATTTATTACTCTGTTAGAGCATAATTTTAAAAAAAGGCATCTCTAAAAATCCCCGATTTTTGAGATATGACGTTGTCGAAAGGAGTGATCGATATATACGATATAAATGTATTTATATATGAATCGTTGAAATTTACCTTTAAAAGTGTTAAAAGAGGAAAAATTTGAAAAGTAGATAAATTTTCGACCCCACCCTTAAAATGTGTACCTTAAAAATAAATTTGGAAACGGGGGAAAAGAATAAATTTACCTTTAAAATTGTTAAAAGATGAAAAATTTATTTACATTTAGAATTGTTTAAAATTGTTAAAAGAGGAAAAATTTATTTACCTTTAACATTATTAAAAGAGGAAAAAATTTGAAAAGTAGATAAATTTTTGACCCCCACTCTTAAAATTTGTAAAAAGAAATAGCTAAATACCCCAGAACGATTAGACGTATAATTAAGTTTTTGTAAAAATAATTTCAAAAAATAAATTTGGAATCGGGGGAAAAGAATAAATTTACTTTTAAAATTGTTAAAAGAGGAAATATTTATTTACCTTTAAAATTGTTAAAAGAGGAAAAATTTGAAAACTAGATAAAGTTTTGACCGCCACCCTTAAAAAATTGTAACGTAAAAAAAATCGCCAAATACCTCAGAACGATCAGACGTATAATTAAGTTTTGGTACTTTTCCTTTAGCGGGGAGCATTTGGCGTTTGCTCTAACAAGTATCACCACTGACGAGAATGCAAAGTCGCCAACCTAATAATCCTACAAAAACAGTCTAATAGGTAATAGATAGGCCAAATTTTGAAAAAGCAATGTCACACACGAAACGTTAGAAGAAGTTGGCAGATTAGCGGGTATGAATCATGTAAGAGAACATGATTAAGTTCAGAGACCCAGTTAAATAACCCCGAAATTCACATGAATAAAAACTGGAAACTAATTAACCACAAACTGTACTTGTGTCCTTCACAATTGCACAAAAGATTCAGCAGCTGTGATGAAGCACCAAATGTAGCTATAATAAACATTGTGGAATGTCAGCCACCATTTGCGATCGTATTAGCTGAATTTCTGTCACGATGACAAAAAAAAAGGTCCTTTTGAAGACATCTTGAAGGGCATTAAATATTTTTGGCCATTTAACTAAATATTCACTTATTGAATAAAATTCATATTTACTTATATATGTATATATTCATATTCATTCACGCACACGTATCACGCGAGTTACAATTAATTAAACAAAACAGCTAAAACTGTGACTTAAGAACCATATTTGGCCCGGCTAACGGAAAAGTACCTAAGTTTTTGTAAAAATATTTTCAAAAAATAAATTTGGAAACGGGTGAAGGGAATAAATTTACTTTTAAAATTGTTAAAAGAGGAAAAATTTGAAAACTAGATAAATTTTTGACCCCCACCTTTAAAAAACTTGTACGTTAAAATTTGTAAATAAAAAAAATCGCTAAATACCCCAGAACGATTAGACGTTTAATTAAGTTTTTAACAAAATATTTTCAAAAAATAAATTCGGAAACGGGGGAAAAGAATAAATTTACTTTTAAAATTGTAAAAAAAGAGGAATAATTTATTTACATTTAAAATTGTTAAAATAGGGAAAATTTGAAACTAGATAAATTTTTGACCCCCACCCACCCTTAAAAAATGTGTACCTTAAAATTCGTAAATAAAAAAAATCGCTAAATTCCCCAGAACGATTAGACGTTTAATTAAGTTTTTGTAAAATTTTATTAACAAAAAATACATTTCGAAACGGGGGAAACGAATAAATTTAGTTTTAAAATTAATTAAAATTGTTAAAGAGGAAAAATTTGAAAACTAGATAAATTTTTGACCCCCACCCTTAAAAAATTTGTACCTTAAAATTTCTAGCAAAAAAAAAAAAAAAAAAATCGCTAAATACCCTAGAACGATTGACGTATAATTAAGTTTTTGTAAAAATATTTTCAAAAAATAAATTTGGAAACGGGGGAAAAGAATAAATTTACTTATAAAATTGTTAAAAGAGGAAAAATTAAACACTAGAGAAATCTTGATCCCCACCCTAAAAATTTTAAATTTTAAAAATATAAACTCTGTTAATTTCTCAGAGTAAAAGTGGGGGGGGGGGGGAGAGTGGGTGGTTGTTGCAAAACCCCCGAAAATAATCAAAGTCTAAAAAAGAATAAAAGTGCCAAAATTTAAACACGGGAGAAATTTTTGACAACCCCCCCCCCCCCCCCCCCAACCTGAAAATTTGAAACTTAAAAAATAAAGTAAATATCTCTGATGGGGGATGGAAAATCCCCTTAAATAATCTAAGTCCCAAAAATAATCTAAAATAATCCAAGTCCGAAAAGTGCGAAAATAATTCCAAGTTCGAAACCCGTAAAACCTACAATTTAAGAAGAATCTAATAAAATTTCGATCGTATTAATTTAATTACTCTTAAGATCGTTAAAAGAGGAAAAATTTAAAAAACGGAGAAATTTTTGACATACCCCCGTCAAAATTTGTATCAAACAAACAAAAAATGGTAAATTCTGAGTAAAAGGGGGGGGGGGGGTTGCAACACCCAATAATGAATCCGAATAATAATCTTAGTCCTAAAAAAAAAAAAAAAAAAAAAAAAAAATCTAGGTCTCGAATATAATTAAAGTCCGGAAAACGCGAAAATAATTCCAAGTTCGAAACCCGTAAAACCTACAATTTAAGAAGAATCTAATAAAATTTCGATCGGATAAATTTAATTACTCTTAAGATCGTTAAAATTAGGAAAAATTTAAACACCGGAGAAATTTTCGACATTACCCCCCGTCAAAATTTGTAACTAACTAACAAACAAAAAATGGTAAATATCTTTGAGTAAGAGTTTGGGGGGGTTGTTGTAGCAACACCCCATAATGAATCCGAAAAATAATCAAAGTCCTAAAAAAAAAAAAAAAAAAAACCTAGGTCTCAAATAAAATTAAAGTCCGGAAAACGCGAAAATAATTCCAAGTCCAAAAAACTCGCTGAAAGTCTAAAAAAAAATAATTAAAAACTGAAATAACACTCGAAAGAAAAACCTCGGTAAACTGTTACAATGTAAGAGGAATCGACACTGAAAATGGCCTCTTACTGCCATAAAATTTTGAGGTTCCCTCCCCCCCCCCCCCTTTAGTGATAGCCTTGTTTTTATGACCGATCACCTAACCGATGTCGAAATCGTGCTCTTTCAATCCGTGTAGAGACTCGATCACGGTATTCTCCAGCGTCGTCGAAACGTAAGCTTACGCATTCGTATGTCTCGGAATAGTTGAACGGACGAGAGAATGGTAGACGATTGCGTAGCGACCGGCGCGGAGTAGTCGCTACGCCAGGAATACAATTTAAAAAAAAATTGGTGTCAAAACGTGGCTAAATGAGTACTCGGTAGGATTGTGCCGATAACAAAAAAAGGCATTTTCCGATCGACGTACTTTTTTGGCCGAAAAGAAGTTGTGGAAAAAGGGAGTCTGTGGACGAAATTCCCATTTTTTGATTGCGAAATTTGTACTTTCGTGGAAACGGAAAGCAATTTTCCCTCTAAATCCCGCCAATTAAATGTACTCCGATGGCATCCACGCAGTAGTCTGGATGACAAGAACCCCGTGGAGTTACAAATGAATAATATTAGTTGCGGCTCCTCATCGTACGTACGATGAGGTCGATTAGTCGCGGACGTACGCGCGTTTCGTCCTAAAAGCACTGGCCGTCCGAGAATTCCCAGAGGGGCGCCCATCGAGATTAATATCCAATTTTCATTTTCATCTCAATCTCAAATTCTCATTTTTCAATCATCTCATCTCAAAACCTACAAGTCCACGCGCACACTCAGTCTTATACTTCTGAAGTCAATCCTATCGTTTCGTCCTAAAAGCACTGGCCGTCCGACAATTCCCAGAGGGGCGCATGCGTGGCCATCGAGATTAATATCCAATTTTCATCATTAATATCCAATTTCCATTGATCTGAAAACCTACAAGTCCACGGGCATGCTCACATCCCTTCTCATTTTCATTTCCTCGCTACAATTTCGCCAAGCCGCTGGCTCTCCGACTCCCAAACGCGCAATCTCTCCTCTTCATCTTGAAACCACCTTCTGCGCATGCCTGTCTCTCCCTTCTCATCTTAAAAACTACACGCGCATTCTCCCCTTCTACATTTCAGTGGCGCCACCTTGCTTCATTTTCACACTCAATCTGCTATATTATTAGACTCGATATTTTATAAATTCATCTTATCAAATCCCTCAAATTCTTAACAAGCATCAAAACATTCCGCTTAAACAACTCATCAACTTTATGCTAACAAAATTCTTTCTCAATTTTTCTCAACATCAAATTTTCATCGCTGTTATCTCGACCTTACACCTAATTTTCTTAATTTTTTCAGGCTTAAATTAAATTTATTCTTAGGAGATTTTTTTTTCAATGTTCATTCGTATATTTGAAATTCAAAACACGAATTATACATTTCCTAGTTCTGCGATCAAAATACTTAAATAATTTTCATATTTTATATCGATTTATCATAAAATTTGGAACACTCAAAAAGTCGTCAGTCCCCTTAATATTCGATTCCTTCAAACACGCCTTTTGCTCATCATGTCTCGTAACAACATATTCTTCTGCTCACGTTCGCTCACTTGCAATAACACTGAACAAAAATCACGACCCGATTTATACTCATCCTAGTGCAAATATCACCTCTTTCATTTTTATCAATATTGAAAACACTACTAAACATCCATTTCAGAAATGTAATTATACTACATCTATTAATTATCAAATATTAATATATTCTGTCACTATCGAACCCAAACATTATGAAATATTCTATTCAATATTGTTTAAGAAAAAAAAAATCTTTTATCTTTTTTCAAAATATTTCTATATTTGAAATATCTACAATTTCCCTTCTATTTCTTATGTATACTTTCGCTTTATCTCGATTTCGGGATCTCGAAAATGCTACACGTGTACCATCGAATGTTTGTTCCGTCCTAGACACATTCATTTTTAAATCGACTGCGGTCGAAAAATTCAACTTGCTTCTTTCATGATTTTAACTCATAAACGCTCATATCAAATATATACCAATCGGCTGTTTATATTAAAATCGCGCCAACCAGAGTAGTTCCGATCTGCGTACGAGATGGCGCCACCATTCTAGCAATCCCGAATTCGGACGAAAACGGTGCCTCACCCTCAAAGCTTTTGACTTTTAGAATTGTACTGTTTCGAATCTCCCTACGAGATGGCGCCACCATTTTCACCCCCAATCCGGACGAAAACTGTACGTTCCACGGCAATTTTTAATTTTTTTTTCATTGATCTGTGTTTTATTATTTCTTCACCGTACTCGCAATTTTCATATACAGTTTCAATTTTCGAATATGCGGAAAAAAAAACTACAAATTGGCTAAAAATTTAAAATGGTATACATCCTCTACGCACCGATTCTACGTCATCTAGCGAAAGGGATTAAATTTACAGGTATAAAACTCCGACGGTAACAACCGCATAAACACTCGGTATCGAAATTAATTTATAAAAGGACAACCTCGGAATCATTCGAATATGCAATTTTGCAAAAAGTATACGGCATGAAATGTAATACACGCCTACTCACGATGCATATATTATGCATCCCACTGCCACTTACAATTTTAATTTAACTGAATGGTTTCGTTTTTAGACTGACGTGGGTTTTAAACGTGCTTTTTATCACTGAAACTTTTTGGTGAGTTTCTCTTCCTCCAAGTTTGAAAGGGCTTCCGATATTTTATCCGACGCACTTCCGCGACCATTTCGCCTCGCAGCTCCGAACATTTCTAGAATTCGGTCGAATCTACTACTTTCGTCCGCGGAAACGACTCTCCGACGACAGCCGAAGTGAAGCCATCTAGGCATTCGTATTCGAGATTTTATTTTTCTAGCAAAAGGAATAGAACCTGACGTACGACGGCTTCGAAATTCCAAATAATACTACACTGACAGTCGAGCAGTTTAAAATGATAAGACATTTAATACTATCTTTGAAGAAAAAAAAATTTTATTTTCGCTTCCCGTTCGAAAATGCATCTGCTTCTTTCACCTAGTTCCGTGGTTTTCGACTCTGAAATCAGTTTTCCCGGTAACGTCGTCTGCGGTTTATTTATTTATTTTTACACTTGTTCAAAAATATCAATGAATTCAAATTTCGTCTCAGGGGACAACGTGATAGGATCATGATGTCTCAATCCGTTGGAGACCATCTGCCGTACTCGACATTACGTTTTGCGCACGTTTCATTGACTCGAAGAACGCTCGACGCCCCAATTTTTCGGTCCGCATTCCATTCATTTTTCGAGAATTCGGCAGTTTTAAAAAATATATACATATACATTCGCTTCCATCTGCGTCGCTTTTAGAATTTCTCAAAAGTCCTATGTCACTGTGAATCTTTCATCCTTCGGTTTTTAGCTGTCGTCGCAGAGACATATTCATTTTCGCCGCGTACATTCCGGTTTCGCGGTGAAACGCGTCTCGCTGTGTGCTGCTGCCATCTAGTGGGCAGTGCCGTAAACTGTCGCCCGAATAAAACAGATCGACACCCCTCTTTAAATGTATACGGTAAACTTGCCGGGAAGTAACTTTTTACATCGCACAGTCTGCCGACAGATTCCTCTAACAAAGGCTTTAAGGCAATCGGCATAGTACGAGATTCTATAATGGAACAATGTCCTCGTAAAACAACAAAAGAAATGTCGAAATTTCAACGTGGAGAATTTGATTACCGATGCGATGGAGAAGTTTATATGTGCCATTGGAACGATAGTTCTGTTATGATAAATGTTTCGATTAAACTTATTAATCCTTATATATTAAAGACAATAAATAAATATACATGATTTGAATCAGTAATACTGACTTTAAGATTTTTTACATCTTTGAAAAATATTTTTTTACACCCACCTGTATGAGTTCTAATATGAATTTTAAAGTTTTCGGGACGAGAAAATCTTTTGCCACACTTTCCACATCCAAAGGGTTGTTCACGAGTATGAGTCCGAATATGATAAAGCATTCTGTACCTACAATGACAATTTTACCAAATTTCATGTTTGAGTGAAATATGAAAATAATATGCACTAAATATATTAATACAATTTCATATATATATGAAAAAAATAGGTAAATAGATTTCTTTAAGCGTTGTTCATCTAACAATAACTAAGGTATAAACTGTGTCGAGAACATTAATCTTACATAAATCCGCTAAACACTTTAAGCACGACACAAATTTCTTAATCTCTTTAAAACCATTCACTTTAACAACCACTATGACATATTGTGGTAACCAATTAACACAAATATTCTGAGACAAAAAGAAAATTTAAAAAACACTGCTCGAAGGAAGTTGCAAGCCGAAATATTCTTGAAAGATAACAAGGCAGATGAAATAATAATGAAGTGTGAGATCATTTTAATATTTTACTCAGTATTTCATCAAAATAGGTATCCTACTATCTACCAGTATAGTCGCAGTTTTCCCCATAAATAAACATAAGCAATGATTTCTCATCCTAATAGAAGCAAATGCCAGTTTAATTCATTAATTTATTTTTCTAAGAACTGTTTTGCTTTAAAATTCTCAATGAATGATATCCATTTACAAATGAAACTTTTCACAGCGACCACTGCTTTGATAATCGGCTAAAAACTACTATCTGCATATTGATTTCATTATTTTTTAATAACATCCTTAAATGAAATTAGCATCTAGGTTTTAAAGCAGTAAAATAAGCGAGATGTTTAGGAGATTCAAAAATTAAAATCATATTATTAATACAACATAGAAGAGCAAACAAAAGACATGCTGACAAATTCCCTCATTTAAAGTATCCTCTAAAAGGTTACTTAAAAATTTCTTTAAAAAAATAACTTAAAAGGCAAAATGAGATAATGAATGAATCGCAGAAACTTCTCAAGCTCTGGAATTTCCAAGGGAATTGAATATACAAAATTTCATTTTCATACTAAGAAGGAAAGCGTTTTAGAAAACTTTACAAATGACTTTTAACACTAGAAAGATGGCTGCTGCCATTTTGAAAGTTTCGGACATACTATTGAGAAGCTATATCTGTATTTATGTCCTCGGGCTTCTGAAATTTTATGACTTTTTTAAATTTTACGCGAAATATGCACAGACATTCACAAAATTATATTTGATAGTTAAGAGGGGGAGAAAATGTGTTGTACACCTGTTAGGACTGAAAGCCGTCAATTTGACGGCAATATAGAAAACAGGCAAAAATCTTTTAAAATAATACTGGAAAATGTTAGTAATTTTTAGTGTCCACCCCATTTTACAAATAACAGAGATATTGGCTCTTCGGAAATACTGGTGTTGAAAATATGGACTGCACAAATCGTGCATATATTTTTATGGATAAACCATACCAGGTTGTCAGCTCGGCACACCTGCATATAAATATATCTAAATATGTACTAATTTATTATATATTGCTATGAAATAGTTCAAAATTTAAAGTATTTAACCATTTAAAAATATATATTTTTTTCATATTCTTGATTTGGGTTTTACAGATGTAATCAGAACCTTATATTATAGATAGTACTTAGTTCTCATAAACTACAAGATATTTCAGTAGAGTAAGTATGTAAATTTTTTTAAAAATTATACAAAATATTTATGACTTTTACCGAGCTAGAATAGCCTTTCCCTGGAGTACACAACCCTTCCAGTGACACCTATACAATGAATTTTCATCTTGACAAATATGTGTGTCATTTACATGTTCGGTAAGATCTTTTCTGCAATTGAAATAGTTATCACATGACTTCCAACCACATTTGTAATCTCCCCTTCTATCATCATCCTTTTCAGTTTTAATACTCGAATTAGTAGGTGGTTGAAGGGTATAAACACGGATAATGGATGGTGGTCTATAGCTGTCTTCTATGGAACAAATCTGAAAATAAAATTTGAAATTCAGACGCAGTAGAAAGTATGGATTATAGTCATATTAAAAGTAAAAATATTCTCAAAATTATTATATTGGTGATAAAAGCTGATATATGAGAGGAAGGAATTTGTGATCACATTCATAATAAAAGAAAATTCCCATTATAGAACTGAAATATTAGGAGAAAATTCTACAAATTACAAAAGAAAAAAATCCTTCCGATAAATTTCTATTAAGAAAAATACCTCAACCCCTATGTCTATTACCAGAACAGATTTTTTTAAAGAATAAAAGCTATTTATCAGATATTCTAACTTCAAACACTACCTATAACTCGGGAACATAATTATTACTAAAAAACTTTAAGCTAAATTTTAGCTATTATTTTTTTCATGATAATCTTCAAGGAAGAACGTGTTGTTGTTTTTAATCCCCTGACATCCGAATATAAATTCTGATGAGATCCATGAGGTTCTTGACTCGGGCAAAATCAAGGACGAGAAGAGGGTTGGAGGAAGAACATAAATATCTGAAGTATTGAAGTTCTATTTACATATCTAACATAACATAGAACTTTTTTTCTTTAAATAAAATAGGGCATTAGCTCAAATAATCTTATGGTGTGCATCTATAGGTACATCTTTAATATACACCCTGTCACCAAATTACAGGTTTTTGTTGCCAAGTCGCACATTTTGGCTTAAGCCAATAATATGGCAACCTTGAACAGAGCAAAAATTCGAAAATAATTCGCCTACAAGTTCTTTAGCATGTTATACATAAATATGATATAGAGATTAAAGAGAATGGAAAGCATGATATGTCTTCAAAAGTTTGAAAAAAAAAATATGATTCAACAAATAACACAATTAAGCATTCTACAGCACTAAATAATATGGAATAAAGTCAGATTTGTGATATAGAAGCATATTCTAATTAGTTGCCTTTCAGAAAATTCAAATTGGAGATAAATTTACAATTGTGCCAAATTTAAAAAAGATAAAAAAAAAAATACTATCAAACTATATACCAAAAACTTTTGTCAATAAATCTTAAAGACAATGTTATTACATTTTTCAAATTTTATATAGTTATAAAGTTATAATGTCAACTATTTTAAACAGACTTACAGGTACAAATTTGGAGGCAGTACATACACTAACCTTCAAAAGACCATCGTCCAGGATTATTTTTCTAACATAGGCATTTGACACCGATAGGCTAGCATAATATTAAACCCATACCATATTCCCATAGTGAAAATGAAATCTATAATTAAATTAGTACTGTGTGTAATTCATTGTATGCAATACTCACAATGTTAAGTGATAATATCAGTTGATTATTAGATGCGAGTTAACATTTGAATATTTACCAGTACTACAAACTAGATCAATTGAACCAATAGGTTTCAACTTATTATTTCCATATGTCATTAAAGCAATATCAGTTGAGTTTAACTTTTGTTGTAATTTCAATTTTTTAAATGCATGCAATGGTAAAATATTGACCTGGGCACCTGTATCTAGTTTAAAAGATACTTGCCGACACACATGCTGATATTATTTTAAGTCGATCATTAATAACTGAATTACCATAAAGTACACTATCAATAAATAAGTTTACACTAGAGTCACTACTTTGCACATTATATACACAAGTCATTAGTCTGAACTTGACTCACTTTTTTGTGAACACTTCTACTTTTGCACATGACGGCAAAATGATTTTTCTTGTTACACTTATGACACAATTCATTGAAGGCTGGACAGTGACCTTTTATGTGCTTTCTTCCACATGCTTCACATTCTACATATGATTGCTCATTAGATTTTATCGTACCACATGCTTGTTTACTATTTATTGCATCAATACTATTTGAGTCATCGATGGTTTTTACTCCTTTCCTACTAAATTCACACGCTCGAAAACTGTCGACAACTTTCTGTAGAGTCAATTTAGGTTCTCTTAGGAGCCTTTCCTGCAAGCCGACGTCTTTCACACCTAGAACTATTCTATCACGAATGAGGCTGGTCTCTTGATCGCCAAAGTTGCAAGATGCAGCGTGTGTCTTCAATTCCGTTAAGTATGCATCAATCGATTGGCCATCTTTCTGCGAGCACGAGAAAAATTTGAATCTTTCGAACACTTCGTTGCTCTGGGGCGAACAATGATGATCGAATTCCTTCAGTACCTCTTCAGATGTAGTCTCCGTCTCTTCAGACTTGAACATATTGTACGTGTTCCACAGATGACCTGTTGCTAAGATCCCGACTCTTCTGCAGATTTATTAAAACTAAATCTCACTCAAGTAAACGGGAGCGGCTCGGAGCAATAATGAATAAGCTCAAGTATTAAAGTTACAGCTGAATTACTCATGGACCCACAACTATTTACACAGAACACGACTATTTAATACATAAACAAATAAAAAAACATCTAAATAATAACAATAACATGGAACCATGGAGCCACAGAAGGAAGAGTAGATGCGCGTTAAAAAAGTGTCTCCCATTTGGTCGCTACCACCGATCGTTCCGCCTCTTCAACACGGAAAAAAATACACGGCTTCAATATGGATTTTTCGTATTTTCAAGAGAAAACAAGTTTTTTTAGGGCGCTTTTAATATGAATTTATTTATTCAACTTAACAATTGTTAATTTTCATTCAAAATGTTTATTTGAACTGCTTTCTTCTTTTTTGCTAAACTTCATTAAAATTCTTAAAGGAAATAGTAAATAGTGATACATTATTTTCTAGAGCTAGTTAGTTACATGCACATATAAGAGCACACACTAGCTGCAGCTACAGAGTCATGAAGCTACGGCTTCTGTAGCTTCATGTCCAAACACGAGATCAGGGGCGTAGTTACCGTCGAGCAGTTAGCGCGAATCATGGAGGGCGCAAAATTTTAAAACAGTGAAATAAAAATTTGTGAAAACTTTTGTATAAAAAAATTTCGATGTCAGATTTTGTATAAAATATACAAAAAAAAATGAAATATTTTTAAGTAAATAAAACTATAAGCACCTAAATATATTAGAATGTATTTGACTTACCATAATTTTGATTTCAGAAAAGTTTCACTATAAACTTAACACTTTATATACCTCTAACAAACCTATAAAAATGTATGATGATTTAAAAGCACTACTATAGGCACTTTTTATACGTATTATAAGTTGTGTTTTACTGCAAAGAAGTTACGTGTATCCGGTGAATCCCACGAGCGCCAAATATGAACTTTTTTATATCCGGTTCTACTAGTGTGAGGGATAACATAAGATCACTCTGTCCATTATGTTAGGGAGATTCTGCTTTTGTCTGGGTAAATAACTCATCCGGCCGAAATCGAAATTAGAATTCAAAATATCTGCAATATCGCCCCAAAATTTACTGTAATCATCTGAGCAATTCCTTGAAGATTTTAAGGTTTTCTGATGTTATTTCTTTTTAAAACTAATTTCTCGTTCATAAAAGTGAGGAAGAGAAGAAATATTTCGTTGGAAAACGCATTTCAACACTGCTACTGCTTTTGGTCAAAATACCTGGAGTATACATGCATTCAACATTTTTGTCGGAAAAATTACAATCTTTTGTCGGAAAAATTACTTCAATTACATCTTTGAATGATAAATGTAAGCAGAATGTAACAAGTTAATTAGGAAATAAATCAACTATCAAATATTACAACTAATATTGCGAATGACAGGTTAAAGTACTTCCGGTTTCCCTATTCTGCATTTAAACGGAAGAGTAATGTCATAAATAATATTTGTAAAAGAAGCAGTGTTCAATAATATGAATAATTAGTTTAACTTTGCTTGAGTTAACCGAAAAAGATTGAAAATACAAAATACAAAATACAAAAACATATGAGCAAATATAACATTTGTGACATACTTTCAATCACAAATGCTATAGTTGCAATATTAGTGCAAATCAGATGCACTAATATTGCAAGTGGCGGAGAAAAAACAAAAAATTGGGGCATGGCACAAAAAGGTTGGGAAACACTGGTCTATTCGCTGAATCCCTTCGACCCAGATGTAGAACGAACTTTCGATTTTCCCAACCAGCTTCTTTGGATCGGATGACACGACCTGTTTAAATTTGGGAAACGAATCCGTCAGCGAGCATTGTTACGGTCGACCTACGATATTCTCAGTCGAAATGCAACAGAAATCTTGAGCATCGGATCGAAAATCTCTCCTTCTACACAACTGCTGCATGCGAACTTCTCATGTGCTGGAACTCGTACAATTCGTTCGTTGGACACCAAAATTTGATCATTTGCATGTTCGGTCGAAAAATCTTTCCATCCAAAATTTTATTACAATCGGACAAATCACTCTTCAGACGTCGATAATTTTTTATCTTTTTTGCTATAGCGTAATATGGTAAACTGCGACTATGAAGGTTAAAAAAGTAAAGAAAGTTGTGTAAAATACTTTATTATGGACGTATAAAAATAAAAATAAAAATAAAATAACTTCATAAAGGTGAAATGAGTGGTGGGGGATGATAATTTACAATCCTCGAGTTATTTTTTCCGAAACTTATTAAGGATCGTTTCTAAAGTATTTCAAATAGTTTAAAAACAAATTTTTTTTTAATATGGCCCAGTAATAAACTATAATGTTAGAATTTTTATAGAGGCAATTTGAAATTAATATATCCAAAAATGCAGAAAATTGAGTCCTTTTTAATTTACCCCCCCCCCCCCCCGAAAAAAAAAGGATCATGGGGATTGCTAGGTTTGATGCTATACCACTAATAAATGTATTTTCAGTACAGTGTTTGGAAAAACCAGTACGTTGATTTGCGATCGGAAACTATTCAACACAAGTAATTATCGGACACATTTAAAAATCGGACACAAGTAAATCGGACACATTTTTTGGGGAAAGGAAAAAGAGATGAATGTTTGAAAAATCATACCTAAAAATTTTAAAAAAAGCAAACGCACTCTTCTTTCCAAAGACACGAATTTTTATTTTCAGAAGAACACTTTATAAAAGATTATTTAAAAATCTTGATTTGGGAATTCAACTTAAATATATTTGTACTTGCAATGGGTAAAACATCCAATATTCAACTGCATGATTTCAGTAATATATGTAATGTATATTATGCTCTTATAACTTTAGCGAAAGGTTATTCTTATATTGTTCTGTAGCTTTCCCCATAGTAAAGTAGTTAGCGATTCTAGCTAATCACAAAGTGGGCTTGGGTGGAAGCCCGGATTATGTATGGTCAATTCTGAAGAAATTTAACTACTATATTCTACTAGAAACTAACAAAGGAGTGAGAAATCTTCAAAACGAAGTGGTGCAAAGTTTAATCATCGTTACATATTTTTTAATGAATTTAATATTTTACATATTTACAAGAAGATACTAATAGCTGGAAAGCCTCTACATTAACTAAATTCGAAAGAATAGACATATTATGGGATCTTAATCCCTTTTCAAAGAAATCTACATTCGACAACTGATTCAACACTCTCTCAAAAGACAGAACAACGAATTCTAAACATTTGAGAATAAAATCAACCGATGGGCTTACAGCGCCATCTCTTGACATATTATTCTCTACACACTCCCCACCTGAACTCTGATAGGAGTTCATTCTACTCTACTACAATCATGAACAAAAATTCCCATTTCTAAACAAGCAAAATTTCTAATCACATCAGATTTTTTTCAAAAATACAGTGCAAAAAAGAGCGAAATAAACAATAGGTTAATACTTGAATTAAATCACATCAATATCAACAATACTTTTCAATATCTAGAGTATATAATAGGCATAAAGTTCTATCTAAATAAAATAGGAAAGCGTTTAACAAATTAAAAGTAATAGGAATGATTATTAAAATAAATAGCAAATATAAAGAAAATTCATATTAAACAATTCAAATAGGAAGTTTGAAACTTCAAACTTAAAGAATAATAAACGTTAGATTTCAATCATAGTTCAAGAGGATATAAGTGTTGTGCAGTTCGTTTCAAAGTCCCATTTCCAGTTTTTAATTCATAAGATCGAACTTTACCGTCACGTCCAGGAACGGCTTTAATGATTTTACCTAGTTTCCATAACAGTTTGTTTTTGCTATCTCCTTGAATCAGCACAACATCTCCTAATTTTAGTTCGGGTTGAAAGTCAGGATTTTTTAAAGAATGGGCGGTTCTAAGGTCTAACAAATATTGCTGTTTCCATTTACTCCACAACTGTTTTAACAGCAATTCTTGATAGCGTTTTCTTTTTAAGAGAGTCTTTCTTGTTGTTTCGATACCGATGATTTCAGCGAAAGTCAAAGGGTACGTAGGATCAGTTCGTCCAAAGTTCAGGAAACACATTGGAGTCAAGGGTTGTGGCTCATCATTTTCATTATAAACGTAGCTCAAAGGTCGTGAATTAAGAACAGTTTCTACCTCGACGAGTAGAGTAGACATTTCTTCGAAGGTCAACAACGCTTTTCCTATAACTTTTCTCAAACAGTTTTTGACGGATCTTACGAGTCTTTCATAAAACCCTCCCCACCATGCGGCTCGCTCGATGATAAACTTCCACTGAGTTCTCTCTTTGGCAATGAAATTTTTAAACATCATCTTCTAAAATTCTAGAAAAGTTCTCAACTTCTTTTTTAGCCTTCTTGAAGGTTTTTGCGTTATCAGAATAAATGATTTTACAGTTTCCCCTTCTACTCAAAAATCTGCGAAATGCAAGTAAAAATGATTCTGTCGACATGTTTGAAACTAGTTCCAGGTGTATAGCTCGGGTTACAGCACATGTGAATAATGTGATGTATGATTTTTGAGTATCCTTTGAATTCTTTACGTAAACCGGTCCAGCAAAATCAACTCCACAAACAGCAAATGGGGGTGATTCAAGGATTCTGTCTTTAGGTAAGGGCGCTGTCATCTGGTCTGCAGGTTTGGCTGAATATTTTTGGCAAATTAAACAACTTTTTATAGTCTTTTTGACTAACTGACGTCCTTTCGGGACCCAGAAGCGAGATCTAACTTTAGCCAAAGTTGCAGCAGTCCCTCCATGCATTGTCTTCTCGTGTTGTTTACGTACAATTAAATAGGTCAATCTAGAATTTTTAGGCAGAATTATTGGATGCTTATTACCTAGTGTAAAGTCAGAAAATTCTAATCTTCCTCCTAATCTCATGATTCCCTTTTCATCAATATAGGGACAAAATTGTACAGAGGGGAGTTCTTGTCAATCGGTTTACCTTCTATTAAGGATTTATATTCTTCGGCAAAAACCGTTTTTTGTTCAGACCGAATCCAGAAATTTTCGGCTTCTAATAGTTCTTCTGTTTTTAGAGTTCCCTCAACACTACTACATTTTCTCAATTTTGAAACGAAGCGTTTTATCCAAGCGGTGACCCTCAACAGTTTCTCTAAATTACTATATTTTGATAAGTCAAAGAGGTCATCAATATTTACGGTAGTACATTCAAGCTGATGTACATCAGTAGATTTTTTCCGATATTCAGTTTGGTTTCGTCAATTGTGTCTGTAAGGTCTAATTTTGGCCAAAGATCAGGAGAGAGCTGAAGCCACCGTGGACCTTGGGGTCCAAATGGTTCATTCGTTAATTTAGATATTTTCGTTCCCCGAGATACGAGATCTGCAGGATTGTCCACCCCTGGGACAGTAATGCCAATTTTGAGGCGGGTCAATTTTTGAATTTCCTCGACACGATTCTTTACGAAGGGTTTGAAAGTTGCCGGTTGTTTCCTGAATCCAAAAATAAACAATTGTCGAGTCTGTCCAAAAAAGCAAGGTATATTTAACTTTATCGATTTCAAAATATTGTTACTTAACTTTGCTGACAATAGTGCTCCCATCAACTCCAATCTAGGCAAAGTGAGAGCTTTTAGTGGAGCTACCCTATTTTTAGAAGCAACGAAGGCAGTTTTAATTTCATTATTGTTTGTTGTGAAACGTAAGTAGGCAAACTGTACCATAGGCTTTCGTGCTTGCGTCTGAGAAACAATGTAATTCGATATTTTGGACATCAAAGTTCGAGAATTTGAAAAGTAATGACGAGGATAGAAAATTCGGCCATTGAGGAATCTCCTCACACCAGTTTCTCCATTGGGAGGTTAAATCTTCTGGCAGTGGTTCATCCCAATCTATACGCGATGACCAGATCCTTTGTATCAAACACCTTTATTCTAACAGTGAAGGGTTCCTAAAATTCCTAGAGGGTCGAAATTCCGACCCAACACCTGTAGGATAAATCTTTTTGTTTCTATAGGTTTAGACAAAAATGACAATAGACTTCGAACATCAAAATACAACAGATCCGTTAGAATTATCCCACGCCATACCTAGGACTTTAAATGGGAGATTTTCTTTATCAAAAGTTTCGGGATCTTCATCTGAAACGATACCTTCCTTTATCACCAGCTCATGTAATTCGTTTCGAGTTAGTACGAAACTTATGCAAATGCATACTAGCTTCTTTGAAAATTTTGATCGATTCTAGAGTCGTAGTCAAAGTTTCTCTGACCTGTCAGCTGACTTTCCGATTTGGCGTCATCTACGTAAATATTGTCATCCAAAAGGTCCACAGTTGTAGGATAGACTTCTCTCTATTTTTTTCAGGGGTATCTAATAGTCGCTGCCAACAGAAAACGGAGAACAGTTCATCCCAAATAACACTCGAGTAAATCTATATATTTTAGGGGGGATGGTTTCATCAGAGGGAATTTCGGAGACTAGAAATCTAGTTACATCTCGGTCTCTTCATCTATGAGAATTTGTAGAAAGGCCTGTCTGATGTCTGCCAGTGAATGCAATAGGATTAGATCTTAACACCTTAATAGGATGTCGAATATCTCAGGGTACAAATTGGGCTCCTACCATGACAGACAGTCATTTAAAGACATTCGAGCCTGGGGGATGCGAGAAGCATCAAAACAATACGTAATTTGCTCGTGGTTCGATTCTCGCGTATAACTTCCCTTATGTGGCAAGTAAATGTAACGTTTTCTTCACCTTGAACATCTGTTACTCGTTCTATGATATTTTGATTTAAGTAATCTTGTATTACATTTTGATATTCAAAAAATAGATCTGGATTTCTTTTAAACCGTTTTCTAAGTCGATCGAACCTTTGTTCTGCGATTTCCCAGTTATCATTCAAATCTGAAGTGTCATGTTTCCAAGGTAATCTAACTTTGTAGCGAGAATTTTCGTATGTTATATTGGATTCGAAATGTTTAAGTGCTTCATTTTCGGTTGAATCTAAATTTTCTTTTCACTAATAAGTCCTGAATTTTCTAGACTCCAAAATTTTGTTATTTGTTTAGAAATTAGATCTTCCCCTACAATAACATTGAATGATAGAGAGACTTCATTCTGACTCTCCCTTCCTTGTAAACACCAACCGAAAATAGTCTCTACTGCGACAAGATTTTTATTCAAACGCTTAATGTGTCCCATGACATATCATAATAATAGTCTGCTCCGATTAAAATGCCAATTGATTCTTCACTATCGAGGGAATCTGCGAGTATCAAATTCTTTAGTTGTCGAATTTGTCTAATTTCTTCTAATCTAGGAGTCGGAACGTTTGAGCCTGAAATTTGATCCGTTACTAATAATTCAACTTCTATTCTAGAGTCAGAAGAACTTTTATGTTCCAAACTCAATTTAACCACGTCATAATTTCTTTGAATAGGTGTGGTGTTCCCAAAGGTGTAAACAGTTAATTTTTCTTTCCTAGTTACTTCGAGATTTAATTTGTTAGCTAATTCGCGTGTGACGAAACTTTTCATGCTACCCGTATCAAGAAGGAGCCTGGCAAACATTTTTTCTTTTCCTGCTTTAATTTTTATCGTGCAGATCTGCAGAAGTATCACATTGTTAACATGCGAAACGGCGGAAACAATTTTTTCACTTCGTGGTTCAACTTGTGTTTCAATTTTTGAAATTGAAGAAACCTCACATTTATCAGCTTCCGAATTTTTGACTGCCGTGTTTGATTTAAAACATATACCTTCATAGTGTTTGCCCCCACAGATCCTACAAGCCTTTGTTTGTCGATAAGGGCAAAATGCAATTTTATGTTTCAAAGACGTGCACAAAAAACATCTATTGCTCTGCTTTAAAATGTCTCTTTTTTCATTTACTGTAAACACTCCGCAGTTTTCCGATAAGTGTTCCTGAGAACAAAAAATACACTTCCGGTTTGGTAATGTTGTCGCAATAAATTCATGTGTGGTAACCGACGGTTTTTGTTTTGAATATTTGTTAAAGTCTTTTCTTTTAACATTAGAATTCCACGTATACTTTGAGTCAAATTTGTTATATGTGTTCTTGGATTCCAGAAGTTGTTTTGATTTGTGAGAAAGCGACAAACAGGAGATTTTTTCCCGGGATTCTATCTCAGTCCGTAAAAATTTGAGAAAATTGTCTAAATTAAAAGTTCGACTATCTATATTAGTACGATGGAACTCCAAAGCAATATCGTTGGGAATGGTTTTCAACAAAACCGGAATTAACATGTTAGAATAGGATTCTTGTTTTACATCGAGAGAGGAAAGACTTCTAATTTGAACATTTATTGTGTCATACAATTTTCTTAATTTTGTTACATCATTCGAGTTTTGTACAGGGTTTAAATTCAAGAGATTTGACATATGCATATTGATTATCAACTGGCTTTGACCAAATCTATTGGTAAGAATCTCTACAGCCGAATCATAATTGGATTCTGAAATCGAAAATCCATCAATAGAACTTGCTGCATTTCCACCTAAATACGATTTTAAATAGTTGAACTTCTCTACTTTTGAAAGCGTTGTATTTTCATGAATTGTAATTTTAAATGAATTCCAAAAGTTGCTCCATTCATTACAATCGCCATAAAACTTTTGTATCGACATTTTGGGTAATTTAACATTACTTTCAGATTCTGAATGCGAGTCGCTAGAAATATTTTTAGAAATATTTAAGTTCAATTTTTGAGATTCGACGTTCTTGAAATAACGTTTGATTTTTGATTTCGTTATTATTATTGTATCACTATATTCCATGGAAGTTACAATATCTAATTCTAATTTACCATCCTCATTTTTAATCAAACTTTGGATTTTTTCATCTAAATCCCGAATTTCTATCTCTTTCGAACTTAAAAGTTCAAAACAATCATCCAATCCTGATTTATCCTGGTCTTCAATCAATTTATCAACATTTTTAACGATATTCGTGATGGAAGAACGTAAAGTAGCTCTTCTTTTGTTTAACGCCTTGACATCCATAATAAATAAAGTATCAAAAACTTTACCTTGGCAGTTTTCGCATAAAATGCTATCCAATTGCTTGAAATAATCACGAACACACAACGATTACTAAATATTTTTACTCTATACTAAACTATTAGGTTCGCGAGACCGATGCACCATGAAGAAATTTAACTACTATATTCTACTAGAAACTAAACAAAGGAGTGAGAAATCTTCAAAACGAAAGTGGTGCAAAGTTTAAATCATCTTTACATATTTTTTAATGAATTTAATATATTTACATATTTACAAGAAGATAATAATAGGCTGGAAAGCCTCTACATTAACTAAATTCGAAAGAATAGACATATTATGGGATCTTAATCCCTTTCAAAGAATCTACATTCTGACAACTGATTCAACACTCTCTCAAAAGACAAGACAACGAATTCTAAACATTTGAGAATAAAATCAAACCGATGGGCTTACAGCGCCATCTCTTGACATATTATTTCTCTACAATTCTCTGCTGTCCCCGCTTCGAAAACAGTGTTGGTCCACATATTTGGTGCTCCCACAAAGTAACAAAAAAAGCTAGGAAAATATTTCCAATATTACCTCACTTTTGTACATTGGTAGTAATATCTTTATTATTACGTTTAGAAAAGTCACCACATTATTTTTATTACTATGAAATTTTCCAAAGAGTTTCGATTTCATTGACTGATAAGCAAATATCCTTAACTCAATTTGAAAATAAAATGGAGATTGCAAGTTTCATTTCTACACTAGTCATATGAAGATAATGAACAACATACATTGAAACATTTGCAGAAAACTATTTTCAGCATTTCAGAACAGAGAACACTATGTTCTACAAAGTGGTCTTTTTCATTCACACCAGCCAAAAAGGTGTTATCAGTGCTTTTTCGTGGCATTGTATCAATGATTTGCTGAGTCCTCAGTGGGATACATGGAAAGTTTGATATCATAACACAAGAAACTTAAAGGCATAATCTTATTTTTAAAAAAATAGTCATCTCTTTCAAATCTCCATAGTAATCACGCATGGTTTCTATTAGTTATTTCACTAACAATTAAATATTTTCAAATTTTGACATTTCTCCAAGTCATCCGAAAGAGGTACTTAAACGATAAGATCACTTGAGAGGTTTTTATACAAATTCCAGTTGGCTTTCCCGAAGTTCCAGCAGAGATTTCCCACCCCAATGGAATTAACCTTAAGATCAATTTCAATCAAAATAGGAAGGTGATCACTACCGATATTGTTGAGTACACTCTAGGAACTGCAAAAAATCAAGGCATCGCTAATAGGTGTCAAATCCAAAACATCAATTGATCCATAGTTGTGTGAACGGAAATTGGGTGTCCCGTCATTTAGTCTCAAGAAGTCCTTATCATTTGCCACATTTCAAAGATCCAGACCACTTGCATTAGTGCAAGTGCTACTCAAGGTAATATTTTTAGCATTGAGGTCCCCAAGTATCACAGTATTATCTTCAAACAAGCTCTCCATCATATTAGAATTGATTATCTGATTTTTCGGGGGATGGTAAATATTTTTGATGGTTGTATTACGTTCCTTAGAAAGAATAGTAACACCTAGATATTAAAGGCTAGAAGTTGCAGTGGTCATATCAGGAAGCCTCTGAAAGTAAACATCTCGGATAAGGAACATGAGACCACCTCACCCTGACACCCTGTCTCTACGGACTATACTATAGCCCTTTACGTCCAGAAGACGCGTCTCGTTAAATAAAAAACACCGAGAAATTTTTTCAAGTCAAAATCGATACAAATCCCACACTTGTGCGTATGAATAAAAAGCAGTAAAGACAATCATATGAAGTATCCCAACTATATAAAAAGCTGGAAAACCCCCGTAATATAGCACAGCAACTAATCTCTCCTGTTCACAAATAATAACTTATACAAGATGGGGTGCTAAAGCACAACAAAAGATATAAATTTGGTTTCATTATCGAACGATACGGTCAAGAATAGGACTGAAAACATGCCATGTAATATAAAAGAGCAGTTAATTTCAAGCGTGCTCAGAAGTCAATATTACTCACTACAATTGGATGAGAGTACCGACGTCTCCAACAATGCTAATTTGTTAGCACTTATCAGATATAAATTTGAATATAAAATACGAGAGGATTGTTATTTTGTGATTCACTGCCTCTGCGTACTACAGCTAAGTCCATATTAATTTCTTTGAATCATTTTGTAACCAAAAATGAAATCGATGTGGTCAAAATGTGTTGGAATTTGCAATGGGGAGGGCTCGTGCAATGTCAACAAATTTGAAAAAAATCATTGGATGAAGTGGTCCATTTCATTAAAGCACGTCCACTTACTTCCCCGAGTTTTTTAAAGTTTGTACGAGGAGATGGGAAGTCAAATACACATCTATTATTACACACACGAGTACGTTGGTTGTCCGTGGGAAAGTACTCAATCACCTTTTTCAGCTTTGTGATGAAATACGATTATTTTTAATGGCTACGCAATTGAACTGAACGGATGTTTAAACGATTTTTTCTGGTTAGCTAAGTTGCTTAATTGACTGATATTTTTACATTTTTGAATGAACTGAATTTTAGCTTCAAAGTGCAGCTGCAAATATATTTAAAGTTGAAGAAAGGATAGAAGCGACTTTTAAAAAATCGACTTTTTGGTCGAAACGCATTCACAACTGGTGTATATGAGTCTTTTCCAACACTCAACGACTTTATAGAAACTTCCAATAAAGCTCTCCCTAATGAAACACGGTAGATTTTTGTTTAACATTTAATGGATCTAAAAAGCAGCATTAGGAATTATTTAAACAGTCCTGATTCTGGCAACAACTAAATGAGAGATCTATTAAAATGGAAGTCATTAATGCTAACATTTATCTATACTTGAACAAGATATTCTCGTGGAATTATCATGTGATACGTGTTTGAAACTACAATTGAACAAAACTGAACTCACAAACTTTTGGTTACATCTCAGATCTGATTACCCTGCAATTCCAAATAAAGCACTCCAACATTTTATCCCTTTCTGCACATCATATTTATGTAAACAGGCTTTTTCGGTACTGTTGTATATGAAATGAATGTGTAGAAACAAACTCAATATAGAAGCGGACCCTCGGAATAAAACTTTCTAACATAGAGTCTGACATTGCGGTTCTAGTATCAAGAAAACCACTGCACCCATCTCATTAAATAAAAATCCTTTACAGAAAACTGATTATAATAAGATAGATCTAAGTTGACCATTATTTGACCAAGAAATGTTTGTTTGATTTTAATGATTTGTAACTTTTAAAATTATTTTAATACTATCTTAATTCTTTTTATGTTTTTTTTTTTTCTATGTCCTAATAAAAATGTTCGTCTCTATAAATGCGCAAGACCATTTATTAAATAAACAGCGATACATTTTTACCAAGTTATTGTAACATAGTGCCTATGAGATTATTGAGTCAGAAATTATGTCTCAAAAACGACGTGAAATGCCTAGGGTTGGGATGGGGTCCGCAAAAAAAAATGTTGTTCAAGAGGGGGGGTCCTAGGACTACATAAGTTTCTGAACCCCTGCTCTATAATACACATTCCGATTATACTTAAGATTAAATAAAGAATTTTTCAAAAAAAATTGAAATATACTAACTGTGTTTACAATGGTTAAGGAAATACATTCAGTCGTTCTCAAGGACATTGAATGTAATGACGTGACACCTTAAAACACAATCAAAATCATTCTATCAAATAAAAAAAAATGGGATACTGAATGTACATACCTCGCGTCTCATTCTGGATCGCCGTATCCTCCAAGTATGGTTCTCTATTTTCTTCAGGATCATTTACAGCACACATTTTATCCATTTTTGATTAATAAATTTCGCAGTTTCTTCAATTCCAATCAGCAAGACACGAAACCGTTATCAAGTATAACTATTGCAAATATAATTACAAGATAAAAGTTGATTGAACTGACGAAGGAGATCAAACTATGCAGCCACCTCTAAGCACGACTAAATGTGTACTGACAAACACGCTCTTCTACAAATTCCCTGGTCAGCTAAAAGCTTTCTGATTGGTTATTTCTCAGACTCCACATAACAACCCTTGTTTGTCCAGTTCATCGACAGGTGCAATAATTTAAATCTTTAATCCCTTTAGAACCTTCTTAACCCACTCCCAATACACCTGTCGTTTTGACAATTAGAACAAAGGACACCCTGTTCTACAAGGTGGTCTTTTTCATTCACACCAGTCCAAAGATCTGTTATCAGTGCTTTTTCGTGGTATTGTATCAACGACTAACTGAGGCCTTCTCTTCGTGGGATACGTTGAAATTTTGATATCATAATGCAAGCAACTTATGTCATAACGTTATTTCGAAAAAATATTCAATCTGTTTCAAATGTCCAGAGTAATCACACATGGTTTCTATTACTTATTTCACTGACGAATTGAATTTTTTTTCAAATTTTGACATTATTTTTCAGAATGTATTTTTATATTTATCAATGCCTTTCTTGCAGAAGGGCCACAAACGGAAAAGGATGACTCGGTAACTAATTTAACAATCCTTTCTACTGCTTGTGTGTGACATGGTAAATTATTAAACTCAATACGTTGACTCTCATAATCAGATTCTTTTTCTTTCTTTATAAACTGCTCTAGTTTGTCACCCCAATTATGACTCTTTATTGGAGGTTCTGTTACTTTGCCATTATTCTATTCAATCATATCAATATAATCATTGGCAGCAAAGTATATACGTGAATAAAAATCTTTTTCATGTCTTCTCCAATTTCAGTCCTTGCTTTTAGAATCCGGCGCAGTCCTAGCTTTCTTACATGACTGCAAATCATCTCATATCATGTGAAGGAGGAGATTTCAGAAGCAGCAAAATATGCATATCTTTGAATGACTGTAGCTTCTGTTAATGATCCAACTGGAGTATGACAAAATTGCTTCAACAAATGAAAGCGCCGATCTTCAGGATGTTGGTCTGAATAGTTATAAAGAAAGAAGCACAGAAATTCCCAGGAGGAAAATTAGATGAGAACGTTACCTCAATTAGACTCTTAAAAATGTAATTGACCCAGTCATTCAAAGAAATGCATACTTTGCAGCTCCTGAAAATCTCCGTCTTCTCAAGATGGCAACCGGGTAGCATCCTCTTTATAGCTGAAAACTTTGTACGAATCTTGAATGGCACAAATCCTTGCAGATGACGACTGCCGGTATCAGGACAGGTCTGCTTTCCTAACACCAATTACTCGATTTATCACGAACATTAACCAAAGGCTCGGTTTCAACATCAAAAGATGTGAAGCACCAGTTTTTAGCTCTAGCATCGCCAGACATGTTAACTTGTTAGAACTCAAACTAAAAATCACTAGTTAGAATAAGTACGTTAGTTATACCGGATGTTAATTCCCTCCCACCCTAAACCCTTTTATGTTAACGAAGCGTAGCCAGGACACTAATATGACCTGGGGACACTAGGACGGGGGCCAACGTATAGAGCAGTGTTCCCAACGTGGGGCCCACGCCCCACAGGGGGGGGGAATTTGATTGTTAAGGGGGGCAATTCGAAAATGGACCTCGACACGAGTTTAACCCTTTGTTCCGGGCTATTTAAATGCAATCCTAGATTTCGGTACCAAAATTGAACGAAAAAGCAAATTTTTAAATAATTGCGACCAATAAATATTATAATTTGTTTGACGAGACCAAAATATCAACTAGGTTTTTGGCGTCGTCAAGTTAACCTCCCTGCTGCAGACGGCTGGCTCCGCGGTGAATCCCGGACGCTTTAAAATCTCTTTAAACAACGCAGTTGTTTCGCATCTGAATGGCCCGTCGCAACTTCTGTAGTGTTACGCAGCATTCAGTTGGTGTAATTTGAAATAAGCGTTCGTAAAAACTGTTGAAAAAGTCTCGTTGATTTAAAAAATATATACATTGTATCGATATAATTGATAAGTATTTGATTTTATTTTTATTTATTTTAATTTTAGAAGCATAATTTACCAGAAAAATTTGTCAAATGGAAAAAATATGTTATTTTGCGGTGGCGGTGTGGTAAATGTGTTATAAACATTTAAATAAATATGAATTTTTTAGTATACGTTTACTCTATGTCACATTAAATTTATTTTAACGCATACTTAAGTTTTAGTTTTTAATTGATCTTATATTTATTTATTTCAGCCCATTGTAAAATGAGTGGTGCAAGCAAAAAAAAATTCGTCAATATTCGGAGGAATATTTAAAATTTGGGTTCATACCCGCTGTCCACGATGAGCGGTTTCCTTTTTGTCTTTTATGCCAGAATTGCTTGACCAACGAATCAATGAAACGAGGTCGTCTTGAGACGCATTTGAAGGGGAAACATAGTGCTCATATTAATTCAGATTCGAATTACTTTCAAACTTTAAAGAAAAATTTTGTTAAGAGAACAACATTAAAGTCTCTATTTACTGCTCATACTTCAACTCATAATCGTATTCTTGAGGCTAGTTATCAAATTTCTTTATTCATCGCTAAATCTGGAAAAATTCATACTATAGGAGAGAATATAATAAAACCGTCAATATCAACATTTCTTAAAACGGTTCCTGAAAAAGATGTAAAAGCTATGCCACTCAGTAAAAATACTGTTAGCAGAAGGATAGACGAAATGAGTGAAGATATTGAAAAACAACTTGTTGAAAAGCTGAAAACAAGAAAATTCTCAGTACAAATAGATGAATCAATTTTGAGAGACAGTGAGGCAGTATTGATAACTTACGTAAGATATAATCATAAAGGGCATTTTGCTGAAGAAATGTTGTTCTGTAAAAGATTAGAAAGTACCACTACCTCCAAAGATATATACAATAAGCTAAAAAACTACTTAGATGTCAATAATATACCAACTAAAAATATAACATATTGTACTGCAGACGGTGCTCCTAATATGATGGCAAGAGAAATGGCTGTTTAAAATTGATAGATGAGAATCCAGAAATGATTCTTGTGCATTGTGTTATTAATAGGGAAAACTTGGTAGCTAAAAACATGTCGCCTGTTCTAAATGAAGTACTACATTCAGTAATAAAGTGTATCAATGCTATTAAAGCTAATGCCAAATGTGAGCGTCTCTTCAAGCTATTTTGTGAAGAACAAAATGCAGATCATGTGAGACTTTTACTTCACACTGAAGTGAGATGGCTCTCTAAAGGGAACTGCTTGAAAAGATTAATGGGACTGTTTGATTCTCTTAGGGATTTTTTTAATTGACAAACCTGAAATGAAGTATTTGTTAACAGTTGATGGTAAAGCATTTGTGAGTTATTTAGCCGATATCTTTGAAAAAACTAAATATATTAAACAAGCAACTTCAAGGAACAAATAAAACTCTTGTCGATGCAAAAGCGAAGATATTTGGTTTCATTACCCTTATTGAGTTACGTCAGAAATATATTAACAACAAAAACTTTGAACAGTTTCATTGGCTCCAAAATGTGAAGTAACTGAACCGCTATACTTGTTATTGTCGATCACCTGAAAATTATATCGGCTGATTTAAAAGAAAGATTTTCTGATTTAAAACAAATTGATTTTCCAACATGGATGATGCAGCCAATGTTAGTGGATTTGTCTCATATATCAAATATGCAGTATCAAGAAGAACTCGAAGAAATGCAAAATGATGAGTCAGTTAAAACTTTATTTAATATAAAAGGAGCGATGGCATGGCTTTGTGAGGAACAGAAATCAAATACCCAAATTCAACCAAATGTACAAGAAAACTATTGTTACCGTTCCCATCTTCATATTTAGCTGAATGTGGATTTAGTGCTGTAAATGAATTACTGGTAAAAAAAAAGGAAATCGGCTGGATATAACACAACGGGGAGACTTGAGACTGAGCTAACCAAATTGGAACCTAACATAAAATCTCTGTGCAGCAAGCATCAAGCGCAAGGATCTCACTAAATTAAAATAATAAATTAATATAGAAAAACCGTTATTAAAATTATTTCGAATTTGAATTTCAGTTTTTCATTCTATGTTTTGAAAATTTACTTACTGTGTTTCGTTAACAATTTCCTAGTGATTTCTTCCTAAAACCTATCATTTAAGTTTCTTAAGTGAACAATTCAATTTTTTAATATTAAAAATTATGTATATGTTATTAAGGGGGCATAAGAATTTTAGAAAGGCTTAGGTGGGGCATGGCACAGAAAGTTTGGGAAACACTGGTCTATTCGCTGCATCCCTTCGACCCAGATGTAGAACGAACTTTCGATTTTCCCAACTTCTTTCGATCCAAGCTTCTTTCGATCGGATGACACGACCTGTTTAAAACTGGGAAATATGCTCGCAGTGAGCACGACGTACATTTCACCAGCCCCGCACCTAAGCGAATTTTAATCCAAACATATCTCATTCGTTAGTACTCCGTTAGTACTGGTTAGTGCCACAAAAATTTTCGTTAGTACCGAATTTAAAATAAATTTATTTCAATTTTTTTTATTGCGGGGATGGTGAAGTGCGTGCCCCGCACCTACGCAATTCTGGAACTTTCACTAGTGCCATTCGTTAGTACTTCAATATTATATGCAAATTGTGTGCGTGTGTGTGTGTGGGGGGGGGGTAATGAAATTTTGAACCAATGTGAAAGGGAGCATGAAAGGTCGAGCGATGCGTAAAACAGAGCCTCCTGTACAGCTGCTTTTACAGCAACGCAGTATTAGGCTTAGCTGATTCCTCACCCTCTTTTGAAAATCTCGTAGTGTGGATCTTGGCGAAGATAATCATGTTCCATACATTTTAAAGCAAGAATCTTGTGGATATCAATTTCCTTCTTTGAAATATGAAGAAATATGTAGAAAATACGTTTCCCCCTCCCCCCGAATTTTTTGAATTTTGAATTTTGAATTTCTGAATTTTGAAAAATCCTGAAACTGATTTTTAGGTATTCGTGTACCTTTCATTTTAAAGCATAAAATCTTATGGATATCACACACACGCACACAATTTGCAAAGTACTAACGAATGGGTTTCCTACTTTGGGATATGAAGGTATATGTGAAAAACAGGTTTAGTCCCCCCCCCCTCCCCCACCTTGGGGCCGAATTTTGAAAAATCCTGAAATCGATTTTAGGTAATCAAGTTCCCTACATTTTAAAGCAAGAATCTTATGGATATCTGTTTTATTTCTTTGAGATATGAGGGAATAGGGGAAAAACACGTTTGGCCCCCTCCCCCCCATGGGGGCCGAATTTTGAAAAATACTGAAATTGATTTTTAGGTATTCGTGTTCCTTTCATTTTAAATCAAGAATCTTATGGATATCTGTTTCTTTCTTTGTGATATGAAGGAATATGCGAAAAACACGATTACCGCTTGGGGGCCGAATTTTGAAACATCCTGAAATTTTATAACAAGGTGGGTGGTTTCACGTAGGATGAAAGAACAACCGGTTCATCTGTAGCCATTGCTTATTTGTCGAATGACAATGGCGCCTAAGGATAATATAAAACCGATTACAAAACACCTTTGGATGCAAGATTCAGGGCGAAGCATAACGCAGAACACGGATTCGACACTACTCTCGGTCATTTTTATCGCCAATGTGCAGCCAAAATTTTGAATTTACTAAATGTGCACCGCGACGCAATAAAAGTTTCAGAATCACTGCGTTAGGCCCTTTTCAGACGAGGCACATAGTTGATCAAACTGATTTCCGGGCGGCTGTCAAGGAGTGCAGCCACCATGCAAATGTATGGGGATCGCCGAAACCTTTTTACACGGAGTGAATTCAGTGCCCAGACATTGTGACATCTGGCACTTGTGCCGATAACGATCTCATCCCGATGAGTAGACTCAACACTAAAGACATTACTGAAGGTACGCTCTTCACACCAACCGCCTAGCTGCATGAGCTCAGTTCAGTATGGAAAGCGTTTCAATTGCAAGTTTGAATGTGGAACAATTCATCGAAGAAATTCGTATTTGGTCCCGCGATATGGGAATGAGGTGAGATGAATATAGCGATAAAATTAAAAGGGGTGAAGCTTGGAGGGAATTGGCACGCAAATTTTATTCCGACTTCAAAAAAATTTATTTTTGAATTTGTGGCTTAAAAAATAGAGCAGATTCTGCAGATTACAAATATATATAATTTATGTACTTTTTGACACTCTAACAACAATTATTAGCAACTTAAAATTGTAAACATACATTTAAATCCCATATAATGGGAAAGTATTTTTTGCGTTTTTCTCAAAATGTGATTTTTTCATGTAATGGTACACTTTCTGCAAAATCTGTTGCAAGTACATCTCTGTAATTTTAAACGTCAATAGAATAAGTGCTCTTGTATCAATATAACCTATATTTTTATTTTTAAACCTTAAGATATTTTTGTAAATGGTGAAAATGTATGACAAAAATATGCAGGTTTGTGATAAGTGAAATTTATAATTTTTAAAAAAAATTCATAATAGTGTAACAAAGATTTAAATGGGTTCACTATATAAAATAAACTGTGTTTGATCATCATCACAAGATTTCAAGGTAAGATTTTCACTAAATTTTTGAAAAAGTGTTACAAAGTGAATACCTCAAAAATATCAGGTGGAAAAGTATGTTTGTTTATATTGTTATTTTAAATTTACCTTTCAATCCAAAAAGAATTTTTTTTATCTTAAAATATTCATAATTACTAAATTAACATAAATCTTACTAAATTAACATAACTTACTAAATTAACTTACTAAATTAACATAAAAAAATCATAATGATACATGCATATTTGTATAAGATATGGGCTTTAAAAGAATAGCCCAAATTTCCAACTTCTTAGTTGTCGCAGACGTCCCAGTCCCCTTGCAAATATCGATATAAATAAATACAGATGCCTGCTCAATAAAGTAGTCGGTACCATTCAAATTTAAAAGTTCATTTGTTATTTTGTTAATGGTGGTTAAAAACTCCAAAATTAAAAGAAAATTGTTAACTTTATTTGAATTTTTTTAAAAATTTATTTAGAAGCCGCATTATCATTAAAAAAATTAACAGAAATATTTATTTGGTCATTTCAACGAAATATATTCTTTATCATTGGTTGTTTATTGATGTTTCTATGGTGACATACGTCCCTCTCTTTACATTACTTATCAAACAGCATTACATCGATTAGTACAGGTTATGACTGTTACACATAAAAATATATGTGGGAGCACCAAATTGCGCGAATTTACCCATTATTTAATTAAATTTATCTAGATTCGCAAATGTGAACATCGCCTTATGCCTACAATTTGAATAGTTTTCATACGAGGGAGGTTTTTGCATTAACCCTTTCAGGTGTGCAATTTAATTATTATAAATTTTTCAAAAAGTAAAAATGAGGTATAGTGGTTCTACAAATAAAAGAAATGCGATTTAAAAAATTAGCAGAGCAAATATAAAAATAATACATTTTGTATTTTTGTAAGTACAAACCCGAGTGCCATGTTATGATGCTTTCTTAAATCTATATTCCCCTACATTCATTATAAATCACAAGACCAATATTGTGTTATAAAATTAGTGTAAAGAAAGGTATAATATTTAAGTTAAAAGTTTTTGAAATTTAAAATGTAAGGAGGGAAATCACCTTAAACCTTAAACTCAATTTTTTATTATGATTTAATTATGAAGAATGGAATAAAAAGAATCTTATGGAAAAAATGAAGTCGATATTACAACCGATTTTATGGCCAAATGTATAAAGCTAATAGTAAAGTAATTTATAGAAAATTTAAACTTTAAATGGTTTTTTCTAAAAACTGTTATTTTGAAACTTGTGCGCACTATTTCTTCAAAACTAATCGTCCCAAATTGCTAAAATTTTGTATACATGTATATCTTCTATGTTTATACAAATTCTATCTAAATTTAGTTAAGTACATATCACTAATTTTTCACAGCAATTTTTTTTCCTTTGATATTTTTTGTAGATTACAATACATTTGCCTGAAAAATATTTTTATGGGAAATATTGTAATTATTTAGGTGTAGATTAAAGTATGGCCTATGGATAGAATATATACACATAATTTAATGTAGTAAGCTGTCTTCTTCCACATCATTTTTCAGTCGCGTTTTAGCGTCCGTGTAGCTGCTGACGAAGCGTTGCCACAACCCCAGAAGAGAAGGTTTCGCCTTGAATTGGGCGCCGCGCCTCGTGTGAAAAGAACCTCACACGGCAGTCAACTACATGAAAATAAACAAGGCAAGTCAGTCGGATCAAGAAATGTGCCTCGTCTGAAAGAGGCCTCGTTTCTCCTTCCGAGGAGAGGTTACAAAAGCGGGGCCATATTCAAATATCCGAGTAACGAATTCTTAGAAATTATCTAAGTAGTAGAATGGCGGACAAATATGTATTTGTAAAAAGAAATGTTTTATTTATTCAAAAAAAAAGCACAGGAATTTTTAAAAAATAAAAAAAAAGAAAAGGAAATGAAATTTTTGAACTTAATTTGCCACGTCGTAAGAATAACTACTAAATCGTTCCTTCAACCCTTTTTTTTTCAGTGAATGGATGGGTCGCGTCACTGTAATTAATTTATGTTTTAGGTATCGTCTTTTCTATGGGAATGATTTCTAAAGCGTTAAGTCGCTGTGGTCCGTACATAATATTTCAGTTTTCGAAAATCCGTGATCGTATTCTGTTCCACTGTAGGGATAATATTAGCGGAAACTTTTTCAGACTCCTGTTAAATTTCCCTCTGACTATTAAAAGCCGTTAAGAGGTGTCCACGAAAATGAAATTATCACAGAAAGGAATCGCCATAAAATGCAGCCTAAACTTTTACAAACACGTTTTTCTTCATATTGAAATCTCTCGACCACCGATGAAATCTTTTTGGAGATAAGAAATTTAATCTTTTGTAGAAATTGGATAATTGTTAATTCATATATGAATACGATATAAAGTTGACTTCAAATGATGCCATTTTTTAGATCGGAGAATACCATGATGTGACAATTTTGGAGTTGAGAAGAACAGCTAATCCCTAATTTGAGAACAGCTAAGCTACTAAGCGTGTGCCGGAAAAGGGCTTTATAGGCTTTTATGGTGTAATATAAATGGAATTTCATTCGTTCCGGAAAACCAGAAATTTGACATGTTACTGGGAAATTTAACAAATGGAAAGGGGTTATTCTTTGATCAAAATCTTTGAACTAGACAGACATGATTTGATACAATAATTAGATTTAAAAAAAAACTCTACATGAACTCTGCAGATGCTGGAGTTTATCAGTTGAGTTATTTAAAATTCGAATCTATACATATCTACACAGTTGTCCATTGTCCCCTAAGTAATTATTTTTAAAAGGGTTTGACAACTCCAAATGAGATCGCTAATGTTAAATCACAACTACCCACCCACCCAGATATAAATATATAAAGATATATATATATATTTATATTACCCAGATATAAATATATTATATATATATATATATATATAGATATATATATATATATATCTATATATATATATATATATATATAGATATATATATATATAGATATATATATATATATCATAAACACATATTATATATATAGATAGTGTATCAATTTTCGATATTGGATACTATGTTTAAAGAAAAAGAACCAGTAATTGGTGTAGCGGACGTTTAAATGTTCTATTAAGTAGATAGGAATGGATTAAGTGAATACTATCAGGAGGGCAATTTTCAGTTTGATAAGTTATTAAATTAGCGCGCTGTGCCCGACGCGATCAAAAGCTTTTTTCTATATCAATGAGAATGGCACCATCCGATTCTGAAATCCATCATTGATGAATTCCGTCGCTCGGAGCAGTTGCTGTGTAGTAGAGGTGGGCTCCGAAACAAACTGGGCGTTCATAATGTCACTATGGTCATCCAGGAACCTGTTGATTTCTTTTACCACAGTACGTGTACAACCAGCTTACTAAGAGATGAGAGCAGGACTAATTGGACGGTAATTTTGGGAATTGTAGTCGTCACTAGGTTTTTTTTTTTATTGGTATGCTTATGGCCGTTTTCCAGGCTATGGGACATATTCATGTTTTTAACATTTTGTGGTTAGTTCAGTGATATAGGTTACATAATTAAGGGGAGGTTTCTAATTGCAGGTTGGTGATATTGTCAAGACGGAGCTTTTTGTTGGGAAGCGAGTTGATAGCGTTCAGAATTTCAGCAGGGGTGGCAGGTTCTAGCGGATCATTATTAATTACGGATGAGGACTATTGTTAAAAAAATTTCTGAGAATGTCATTAACGTTATCTATGGTATCAGGGCAAAACACACCGTTGTGGGGATGAGAACTGGTCTCCTAATTGTCTGCCAAGGCCTCAATTTTTGTCAAAAGAGTCACTCGTGATGAATTTGCCAGCTGGGGAATATTAAAGGAGGGAGGGGGATGAAGGTTTTTAATCCGTTTTAAATATTTGCATATTACTTTTGAAAAGAAAAGATGAAAACCTTTGTGCTCGCGGAAATATAACAGGAAAACCAACGTAAATAAAGCACAAATAGCAGTAAGAGGCAATTACTTTTGCATACGTCCGTTTCGAAGCTTACAAAGGAGAGTCTTCAGCTTAGTCTTCGGCTTTTTTTGAGCTTGCCACTAAGTTCGTTTGCACTGAAGAAGCTCCTTTGTAGCCTCGAAACGGCCCGTATGCAAAATAATTGCATCTAAGAGCTGTTCACATAGGAGTCCGTTGCGGAGCGTTAAAGTATTGAAATATATTTAACAATGACAAAACCTCAAACGATTAGCAATGAAATTGTTATACGCCTATGATTGGTTTATTTTTGACTCAACGTCTATTCTTTCCTTAACCGCTACAGCAACGGGACTCCTACGTGAACAGGCCCTTACTGCTATTTGTGCTTTATTTACGTTGGTTTTCCTGTTAAGTTCCATATACTGTTATCTGTAGGAGCGAGTGACTCGAGGAAGAATGTCCATTTTTTTTAATTTATATGTTTTTAATATCAGTTTTTATCCTAGCATTTCACCTGTGCATTTCACCCTCGCACCGACGGATCGCCCGTTAACTGGGAGGCTTAAATGAATCGATGAATGTGTACGGTATACACAAGATTCGATTCACAAGACTCGAACTTTTGAGTGAATTAAAGAAGCTGCTTCAGATATGTAATTTTGGCATACGACGCTTAGTATAAAATACCACGCAGCGTCATTAAGGAAAAAGGGAGTTGTTGTTAAGGTTGAAAAGGTGTTATGCTGCGCTAGTGCTTAGCGGGCCAGAAGTTTACGTGGCAGTACTGCTGGTTTGACTTACTGTTCGTGAGTATAAAATATAGCTCTTAAAAAGCTGTATTTACATTCCGTACAAGTAGTACGCATGCTTATGCTGTAAAAGCCAATTATATGTGCAGCGAATTCAATAAACATTATTTCATGTATAAACTGTGTTTGTATATAATTCAAATAGAGTGCTACTTCAAATTATATACACCCAAGTCTGGGTAGAAGTGAGCTTAGATTCTCTATAAATGATAAAAGACGTCATTAAAACGTGATGGAAGGCAAATTGAATCTGTCATTTTGAAAAGGAGTCTTCTAACTTTTTAACGTAGGATTACGCTCCTCCATAACTGTCCCCCTGAAAGAAAAATTTCAGAACCGTCCGTCGTCGCGAGTTATAATTTTGGCAGGCCGCCAAACCCAGTCTGTATCGTTTGGGCAAGCAGTAAACAGTTAAACAGAAAAGTACCAAAATGCGTCAAAATTTTGACATGCATATATGTATATGTATACATACTTACATATAGATAGATGCATATATACATAACACATACATACATATACACATACATACATATACACATACAAAAGAGGTAAGCAACAATAAGTAATCCTACGTCAATAATCCGCGGTAGTTTCGTTAGAAGAGACTACCTGAAATTTAAAAAAAATTTTCATGAAAAGCAAAAAAACTATTTCGCCTTCCTGCATTATTAGTTAGACTAAATTTAGTATTTATTATGTTTAAAAGGCATCAGTCCTCATACAAAATTAAAATTTGACATGATTGGTTTGACATATGAATCAAGTTTATCGACCTTAAAGCAAATATCAGGGCCAAACCCATAAAACGCCAAATAGTTGGATAATAGGAAAAATAGCTTTAGGCCTTTTTCACGTTGCTTCTGGAGCGTAGCGCTGAGTTGGCGCCGGAATTGTTGACGTGAAAAGTGATTGGTTTGACATATCACATGGTCATTGCACTGAGCTCTGCGATGGGTTAAAATTTTTACAGCAGACGCTAGGCTCCGCTCCGGAACCAATGTGGACAAAGCCAAGACAATGCAAATATTGTACCAGTTAAAGTGAGACTTCTTTAACTAGATCTCGAATCGTTTCAGGGTACCGTATTATGTTAGGAAATATGCAACCATTTTGCACTTCTTTTCCAAACTGCATTAGACTCCGTGAGCCAGAAATGTTTTCTTCTGAAAGTATGTAATCGCATGACCGAGTGCTGATCGATACTTGCAGAATACGAAACACCGTAAATGATATGAAAACACACTCATTGGGAAAGTCACTTTGAGACAAGAGTGAGGAAAAAAATGTTTATTGCCAAATAAAGCCGAAAAAAAAATTGAAAACATAAAATTGAAAATAAATGATGTGTTAACAAAAAAGAAATTGAAGTTCTGTAATCGACATAGTTTGATGCTCTGAAATCTGCATAGTTTGAAGCTCTGTATTCAACATAGATTGAAGTTCTGTAATCAATATAGATGGAAGTTCTGTGATCAATATAGCTTGAAGTTCTGTGATCAATATAGCTTGAAGTTCTGTGATCAATATAGCTTGAAGTTCTGTGATCAATATAGCTTGAAGTTCTGTGATCAATATAGTTTGAAGTTCTGTGATCAATATAGTTTGAAGTTCTGCAGTCAATATAGATTGAAGTTCTGTAATCAATATAGTTTGAAGTTCTGTAATCAATATAGTTTGAAGTTCTGTAATCAATATAGTTTGAAGTTCTGTAATCAATATAGTTTGAAGTTATGTAATCAATATAGTTTGAAGTTCTGTAATCAATATAGTCAGTGTTTTTCTATGCCGAGGAGTCATTCGAGAGAAGAACCTAAAAAGCGACAAAGCAAAAATTATCACTGGAGGCTATGATGTTAAAAAGTAAACTATTTTATTCAAATACGAATATATTTTCCCCCGTCTGTGTAAACGTTTTTGGAAGAAAGCACCAAAATTATGTGTTTTGTACGGAAAATTATTGCTCCCTTCTCACTCATCACTTAAAAAAATAAAAAAACCATTGACACACACATTCGTGTACACATTATCAAAATGATCGCTTTATTTTATAGTACCAACCGCAACGTTAACGTTCTAAGTCTACGTAGATGCGGGTGGGCGTGTTACTATTATTATGAGCACACATAGCGGAAGAGGTACTTATTAATAATAATCATGTCACCTTAAGTACTATTTAAGTCGATTTTGTGACCTTACAGTGCACTGGCAATGAAAGGACAATCCTTTTGGCAAAAAGAAAGACTGCTGTCATTACAAAATTCGTTAAACGACTGGTTTTAAACCGATGGTGTACGAAATCGGCAGCCATAAAAAAAGGCAAAAAATACTGATGTCATCGTTTCAAAAAAAACCGCAAATTAAACAATTTTATTAAACTGGGAACAGTTTTCTTTGTTGTGGCTCGCAAGCTTTGTGCAATATTAAGCCAAGGATTTTGCAAGGATAGAGCAAGTGCAATCTAAAAAATTTTTGTTATTTAAGTTTTCATAGGTTAAGTTTACTATTAAGTTTATTTTTACGTTAAATTCGTTATACGATCATCAATTTTAGACTTGATTCCCCTTTGTGTGACTTATGTAATGCTCAACAAGTTTTCAAAGCTGATCATTTGGACAAGTGCAGTGCGATCGTTTATTTTAACGCCATCGTACAAAAGCACTGAAAAGCTGCTAATGATCTAGCGGCGTGAAAGCCAATTGCAAAAAAAATACTATATAGGGCTTTTGTCGCATCCCTGGAAAACTGCGAATTCTCTGAGGAAACTTGCCGCGTTGATAGTTATTAACGACTTCAAAACGTGACCACTGCACAAAAAGCCGTGACAGTTTGGTAATCGTGAACGGGCGTAAGATATATAAATTTGACACGATTTACTTACATAATTATTTTCCTTTGGCCGTAACCGTCGAAACTTCTTTTTGAACCAGCCTTTGATTCTACTTTTAAAGTTTTCTTGCCTACGACTTTCTTTTCTCAAAATACCATTCACAGAAGTCCTAGGGGAACCATTTTTGACGCAGTTAGAATCTGATCCAGACGGTATAAAAGCTCTGTTCACAAAATCGCCACAGGCCATTGGCTCTTGGACGGTAGCATTAGTATTCTTTTCATTGTCCACATACTTTTGGGTACTTTCAAGTGGTTCTCCACACACTGGTACCGGCGGATGAAAGTCGCCAGAACCCAGGTTTACAGCAGCACCTCGCAGGAATGGATGTCTGGCAGCTTCTGTGGCAGTGGGCCTCTCGCCGGGAACTATTCTCATCAGAGACAACAGGAAGTGCAGGGCATCAACCAACTCTGCTCGGGAAAATCTGACGCGGGGCATAGCTTTTCGCATCAGTACGTAAAAGCTTGATTCCTGAAAGGAAGCAAAGCAGAGTTAGAGCCGACTTAGGTGGGAAGTCGAAAATAGGCTTTAAATAGACCTCGACTTGAAGAAAACCTAGGCGCATGTTTGAGCCCTAATTGACAGCAAATCCTTACTCTTCCATCTTAGTCAAAGTTCAACTGCTAAGTCATAAAACAAATTTTATTTTGAAGAGAAACACTTTTGTTTATTACTTGCTTAACTGCCCATTCAAAGAGATTAAACTTGGGAGCTAAAACTTGGAAACTAAGACATGAAATTGTAAGTATCAATCAAAATTTTTATTAGTTCCAACGAAAAATCCGCATGTTATGAGACTGTTAGTGGTGTATAATGTACTTCCCAAAATTGCCAAAAATAGCTTATAAAATGTTAAGAGTGAAGTTTTAGACAGTGAATCAGCATCGATATGACGGAGCTCAAGTTCGGGTAGCGAGATACATTTAAGAAGCTATTGGAGGAGATAAGTATCCAATTCCTAAAGCCATTAGATCATAATTGATATTTTTTAGGCAGAAAATGGGCACAAGAATGCCTAATAGAGGCATTGCTTTGTGTTGGGATATTGGAATTTAGTAAAACAAGGTGAACATCCGACAGCCAGAAAGTAAACTTTAGATTTCTTGCCTCGATAGTTACGAAGAACGTGTGAAACAGTATGACACAGAAGCCAAATTTTGCAAGAAATGGTCAAATAGTAGCTTTACGTAATGGAATATTTTATCTAAAAGTGTCTTTTTAGGATTAAGAAAAAGTGTTACATAAACAGAAAAATTGTGGAATAGTTTAGGAAAATCACAAGAACCTAAAAATGGTTTCGGTTTCAAATTCGTGTATGAAAATAAGGCACTAGGCATAACCTTCTTGAAGAACTCACCTCCAAAGCTTTCATTAGCACCGGTCTCGTTTGACCATCCCATGTCCATCCAGGACTGTCTTCCATATGCATTTGGGGCCAATGCCCGGTTAAGACGTTCAAAGCCATGAGGCCATATGTCCACATATCAAATGGCACGCCTTCGACACCACCAGAACCAATTGGGTGCCAGCATTCTGGAGGACGAAACTGGAGAGGAGCACATAGGCTGAAAAGGAAAGAGAGGTTGTTAAATAATTTTATCAAAAATATTATAGCTTTATATTCGGAATTTTGTTGATTACTCAAGCGTAATTTATTAGAGTAATACTTTCACAAACTGTGATAGTAGTGACCTTCCTCTTGTAACATTTGCTGACTTAAACTCGAGCATGAGGTTTTCAAAACTTTTGCATTCACACTCTACATGTTTATTCTTCAAAATGTAGGTCTGATTTTAAATGTCGTGGGTTTTTACATTACATGTTATTGGCCAGTATTAATCAAAGGTTTTCGATCAAAGCGAATCTGAGGTCAGAGGTCTTTCTTTTACTATAGTCAAGTCTAGCAGGTAGCAATTATCTCAATATACTCGTCTTCAATTTTAATCTAGACTGTATTATATTGAGTGACTAAACAGCGCTTCACACACGATTCCAGGAGAGGAAAGCTTACCATTGAGTGTTATGTGCAACGTATGATGGTTTGTCTCCACCTCACGTATGTCGGTGGTTAACGCAAGTGCGCGAACCCTTTCATTCAATGCACCATCAACGCAGCAGACATTGTGAATCAGATACTTATGGGAGACGTTAAATTTTTTTTCCATAAAACTTAAAATCACTCGAATTGAACATAGTTTTTTCGAAAGCATAACTATAGAGAACGGTTCCCTTTATTCCTTAAAAACTACCTTTTCCTGCCATTTTTAAAAACGAATATCTCAAAATCTATTTGTCCCGCATTGTCGAGGGATGCCCCATATCGTCCGAGACGAGTAGATACTGGCACGTTCAATTTTAAAATTGGGGAGGGAAATTCTTCCTCGTAAGATTGAAGGAACACAATTTTCTTTTGTAATGCCTTTTAAATGACTTGCGTTAAAACAGAAGAATTTTATTATTTGTGGCCAAAATTTAGCGTTTTCTGGAGAGTCCGTCTTTTATTTATATTTTTCAGGAACTGTGCAAAACTGCTTATCGACTGTTGTGTTATATGTTATTCTAAATGCTATGTCGGCATGAACGTCCCTGTTAGGAAGTTCGAATGGACATCATGCGAGACATGAATGGTGGATGCAGCTAATGAATGCCAGATGTTTCCGCAGGAGAATTATTTACGTGCATCCAACAGTTACTGATACGTTACTCCAGCAAACCACTTCGGATTCTTATAACCGAAAGCCCTCCTTGAATTCCCGTCAATTCATGATTTCTGCAGTTCGTGATTTCTCCGGTAAAAAAGAAAATGAATGAAGATCACGCATTAATCTCTCATAAACCAGAATGGTATAAAGCAAGGCTGTAGACATCATTAGACGATTTGTGAAAAAAAAATTGATTGTAAAACTTTCATTGAAGAATGTGGAGAGAAGCCCCCCCCCCCATCTAACACGACAAAGGTTGGCAAAGATAAGTACGATTAATTGATCCGAACCTGCTTATCTTCCTCTCCGTGATACTGAGCCCCGAAAAATCGCAAATGACGGCCGAGTCATTCGCCGTTATTAAGACGTTGTCCGACTTCATATCCATGTGAGCGAATCCCGCGGCGTGCAGGTAGTCGAGACCATTGAGCGTATCTAGGAGCCACCTGCGGACGCGGTCCAGACCTCGGACGTCGGCGAGAAATTCCATCCCGTGCACCACGTCGCAGAGTGCTGCGGGATGGCGGGGCGAAACGAACAGCTTGAGTTCCATGTCTTGTATTGACATGACGTCCAAGACAGGAAGCACGTTTGGATGGTTGAGGCAGGGCCAGATCACGTCTTCGATCTCCCTGTAGCTTTCCTTCGTGATGACCTTGATGGCAACTTGTATTTTTCGAGGCGAGGTAGCAGAGAGGACTTCCCCAAACGAGCCTTTGCTCAGTGGTTTGACATCCTTGTAGTTATGGCTTTCCAAGAACTTGACGGCTGTACCATGGTCTACTCGTTGACCGAACATTTCTTTTGTTTACAATTTTTTTTTTTTTTTTACAAAAATTAGTTGAACTGGCCGAAAGAGATTGTATAAAGTTATGAGCTTGTAATTGCTTTTGGAGGAAGTACGTTTAAGTTCTTTAAAGTTATAAGCTACTGAGTCCAAATAAAGGATCGAAAGTTTCACAGAAAAAGTGTATTTTGATGAATATTATGTATTATACAAAACAATCAAGTATATCACAGTAAGTTAGTCGCACTCGTAAATAAATACCGCTTTTAGTAGCAGAGTCACAAATCGCTTTGATAGCTTTTTATGAAATGCGAGTTCCAATTTGTTTCACGCGTTTACATTGTTTCTTTTGAGCATTGTTGGCAAGAAGCAGCATTTGTTTCATTGTTGGGTTTACTCTGACACAAGATGAATTTAAGGTACCTTTGTCGATAACCTCTTATTGTTGAACATTTTCCCTTCGACAGACAACACATGATACCAAAACAAGTCTGGTTATCATAAAGGGGAGGAATAAGTAATTAGGAAACTTGACAACTAAGTGATCTCCTCCACCTTTTTGTGGATAGGAGGTGCTTAGTTAGTAATAAAAACGCGTCACTGCTGCCGGAGATTTTAAATATTTAAGCTTGAGAAGTGAAATTCATAATACATTAGGCTTTATTAAAGGGCTGATATTGAAATCTCTGAAAGCTGCCGTTTCGATGTACCAGGACTACTGTTTTTACAGACTCGATGTCTATCTACGTAGGTTTCTGGAAAAAGAACCTACTTAAAATTTGCAGCAAGCTTAGATGGTTCCGCATATTCCTCTGTCAGCTGTTTTTCGAAGCACAAAATATTGAAGGAACTGATACCTGGAGCACTCTCTTTAACATGTAAATATACACGACCTTGTCCTATTTCTGAGATCCATCATTGGTCCCTTGTATACCGATGGCTCGATCTTGAACCGAGTCCCCAAAGCATAATGGCGAATAACTCCCCGAATGTACCATATACCAAGCTTTGAAAATACTGGAAAATTGGTACAATGTTAACAAAAGGAAATTTTATTTAAATCAAACTGTTTATCAGCCATTCTCTGTGACCCATCAACTTTTTCATCCACATCTATTTTGTGAAGTACGATCTTCCCACATGTCCCCCCTGGGGGTGCTCGGTCAAAATGGAGGTGGCAACCAGCAGGGTGGCTACTCTGACCCTTGTGGTGTTAAGCTACAACTACACATACGCGAATAAGCTGCGAATAATCTCCCCCGTCACCTCTTGACACATTTTGGTGTCGATTAGTCCCCCCCAACATAGGGGAAGTATTTCGTCGCTTTGATCATTCGTCCTCAAACCGCTCTCCGGAGGCGGTTTGAGGACGAATCATCAAAAGGGACAGGGACTCCATAGAAATCACTGCTTTCCCCTACACTTCGCTCTCTGTTTCGCGAAGTGTATATTCCCAGTATAATGTATAAACCGGAGCCGGCACAATTCAGCCCGAAGGCTATATGGACCTGGTCTGAAACTTCCCGCCAGGGGGCGTTAGAAACAAAAACATACAGAAGTTTCACTGTAACAGACTTATTAAAATATTTCCGTTGCGATATGCTGACTCGGAGAGGGAATTCGAATGATGATACGGTTTTCGTCTCTCAAGATTAAAACGATCGGTTGCGATAGGCCGTACGAAGTAGCGGCCATCCACTAGAGAGAGAGAAACTGTATCGAAAGATTCCGCACATTTCATTGATGAGTCCTAAGACGATTCTTAAGCTGTTCAGCAATATTGAGCTCTATGAAAGTGAATAATCTTTCCTTATTTCATCAAGCTGTAATCGTTATTTTAAGATGAACAAATGCAGCTTTAGGTTCTGCACTTTATGTACGACAGAAAAGACATTTAAAAGCGATAACTGGAAAAATTCGATGCCACTTTGTATACCTTGCGTATCTCTTATAGAGACATTTAAAACTAGAACTATAGAGTAGCAAAGACAGGAGTGAAATCGGGCATGAGTTGGTCAACCCTTCTCCTTTACGAGGCTAGAGTCCACGTCTTTCAAGTTGAAATCCTTCAATTCCCTCTTTTGTCTTAAGATAATTGCTTTGAAACCTCCCTTTTTTGGAAACCGTTTTTGGTTCCCTGTCTGTCCTATAAACGGCGCCAGTGGGTCCGATAACCAATCTCATAATTAGAAGCGGTCATTTCGTTTCATTTTAGAGAAAGTCATCCTCCAGCTATCTGTACTTTAGCGCCTAGTTATCGGTTTACCGCTGATCTACGGGGAATCGGAATTTTTCTCGCAGGCCACAGCTAGGACCGATCCATTCGACAGCCGTGTGATTTTTCTGAATTCATGTTTGGTAACTTGTCTACTTCGGAAAATTACTGCATGTTTATTAATTAATTATACGTTCCGAGGTGGAAGCAGTGCAACTCCGTAAACCTACACTTTTAGACAAAACACACACACACACACACACACACACACACACACACACACACACACACACACACACACACACACACACACACACACACACACACACACACACACACACACACGACGCACCAAGGGCTAATGCAAATTGGACACAAATTGACATGCATACAGGTCTCGACGGAAAATGCAAAATTTCAAAGTTTGGCAGCCAATGAATGAACATGCGACGCTGCAGCGCATCTTAACTACGCAACTGGCAGGCTATTAAAGAGAAGAAATTTCGATTCCAGGTCAAAAATTCTTTGCGAATTTCATTCCGTGTACTCTTGTAGACAGTAACTATGCCTCGCATACAGGTGCGCGAACAATATGCGCAGATGTCATCATCTGAGAGAGAACGTGTAGTTGGGCTCAAAGAAGCCGGGTCGGTCTAATCGGCGAATCGCATCGACATTTGATAGGAGCGATCCACTATTATACATGTTGGCAGGAATAGGTGGACCACGGCCAGAACGCAGCGTCGAGAAGGAAGCGTTCGGCCTAGAGAAACGACAGAACCGTGAGGCCCGAGCAATCTGTCAGAACGCACTCGACAGCCCCAGATTCATCGTTATCAGCGCGTCGTGCGTGCAACCTGCTACCTTCAGTAGACCACAAGAACCTCTCATTGGCGGCTCAGAGAAAGGGGGACTGAGCTGACTGGAGTAGAAGTGTTTTCAGTGATGAGCCCCGATGACCAACGAATAGGTGTCTGGAGGACGCCAGGGACAGCAGTGGGATACCAACCTGATTCTCTTCCCCCATACGCCAGGAGTGATGGTCTGGGGTGCCATTTCATAGCATAGCAGGGACCCCGTTGGTTGTCATCCGCGGCACCCTTACAACACAACGGTACGTCGAACCGTTGTGTTGTCCTTCATATCACGCCATCCTAGGCTTACATTTCAGGAAGATAATGCCCACCCATACACGGCGAGAGTTTCTACTGCCTGTCTTCGTACTTGCCCAACAGGGTCGCCGGATCTCTCCCCCATTGAGCACGTTTGGAGCATTATGGGCAGGGCCCTCCAACCGTCTCGGGATTTTGACGATCTAACGCGCCAATCGGACAGAATTTGGCACGATATCCCGCAGGAGGACATCCGCCACCTCTATAAATCAATGCCATGCCGAATAACTGCTTGCATACGGGCCAGAGGTGGACTAACGCGTTATTGACTATTTCTCTTTGTGAAGCTCTTCTCTTGAATAAATCCTCCAATTTTCTCAATTGTAATCATTTGTATTTCTGTACACATGTACATAACATCTACCCGATTTTCGTCCCATACGGATAACTCCTTCTTGGTGCGTCGTTCTTTTTTTTTCGTCTAAGAGTGTACATTAATGTTAACCTTTATGGTCGTGATCCGACAAATCATTATCTTGTAGAAGTAATCATAACTGTAGAACCAACTCTTATTTACATCTGGTTTATTGACACATTAAAATCTTGGTTAAATAAATCATTTACAAAGGTTCGTTCCGACGAACGTTAATACACTCATGAGAGCAGGGCTCATTATTCAAAGTCCGTACGAGACCCTCTCTCTCCGTACGCGTGGCGACCTTTCAACAGTCCAAGTCTATTCTCCTTTCATTCGCAACCGCGTCGTTATTTATGCATTCTTCTCAGCCCTTTCTCGAACAATCTCGAATACCGGACCTTTTCCGGTACCGCCCTCTGCAGACCACCTATGGTGAATTTCTTTCCTGACCGATCTTACCTTGGAAAAGCGCGCCGCTAATGGGTTTCACAAATCATTCTAAATGACTTGCATTGTCGCACATCCCCAAAGGTGTATATCGTTCGACACCTGTTTGCTTTATTTTGGGCTTAATGAAGACGCTATTACTCACCTTCATCGATTCCACTTAAGAATGGGAGACGAGAGTCCTGACAATTAATGTTAACCTTTTGCATAAACTGAAGTAAAAGCTTAGAAAAGAATCTTACAAAGGATTTTATGTGACAATTTTTATAGGGAAAATATTTTAACTTAATTATTAATTACAAATATAAAAAAATTGAAAGTAATTTGAAGATTTTAGTTCATTATGTTATGCCAAATGTAATCTTGAAATTTAACTGCGTTTAAATTATAATTAATATCAGTTATGCGCTCATTAACTCATAGTATTTATGAAAATTAGAAAAAAAAAATTTTACTTATTTTTTTTCCTAAATAATTTAAATTATTTACGACCACCTGATATTTTTGTTGCAACAAATTATGTTACATCTCGCAGTCCAGAAATTTTCCTTAAATTTGATTTATTGGTTAATTTGTTAAAAAATTATGAAAATTTAGTCAATTTCTAAGCATTTCTCACAAATCAAAGTATTGTGTCCTCAATGGATTGTAAATCGGGTAAGCAAAAGGACATTTGTGTTCCACACCGATTCATTTGGGAACGCTCCAACGTCTTAAAAGTACGTGACTCAGAAAAACGAAAAAATATATAAAAAAATCGGAAAGGGGCATCTTTATGGACGCATAATTTTCGCATACTCTAACATTGAAGCTGCATAATTACATGTCAAATACTGCGTATAAAAATATAAGAACAAAATTTAATTAACTCCCGCTTTCGGTCTGTAATCCTTTACAAGCGAAATGATTTAGAGAGATGTTATTTAAATATCACAAAACATATTGCCAACCTACAGTCGCAAATAAAAAAAAGCTTGAAAAAGTATACTAAAAAGAGAAATCCAACTTCGAATATTTTTAATAAAAGATGTGGAATTTACCTTCCGATTATTTAAAAATATCTATTAAAAGTGTCAATGCTTTAATTTAGTTTGATGTATGGACAATGAAGATTCCACTTATTTTATCTCCGTTGTTTCAGCAGAGGAAAAAATACGTTTTGCACGCTTGATTATTACATTTCCCCATTAATATATTTTTCAGATACTAAAAGGAATTCCAAAATGGATTAATTTCGCTACACATCTTTTTTCTAAAAGAAGATAATAAAATAGTTTTAGGTATTTTAACTTTAGAAATATAAGTTAATCAGATTATAAAAAACAACAAAAGCCGCCTCTAATATTTGATGTTTTGGAAGAATTATTTTGCCTAACTATTTATTAACCGACAGTGGAAACTTCCGATATCGGCAAAACGATATATGAATATCTTATTCCAATTTTTTTTTGAGTTATGTATGGATGCTTCCATGGACGAGGAAATTCTGTCCGAATATATTCGACGAGGAAGAAATGGGGCAAACTTACTATGCTTGAAAAGAAAGATTTGCCAACATCAAGCGAAATTATGATATGAATAAGTCAACCGGTAAGAACGTTTTAATTTTTGAGAGTGTAAGATTTTAGAATGTGTCTGTCATGTAAGTAAAAAGAACATATTGTATTGTGTTTGAAAAATCTGATAATTGATATCTTACAGAAAAGTGTTGGGTACAGTATATTATATCAAGTATAAACTGTAAAATAAATCAGGATTTTTTCAAAGTTATTACTGTAGTTATGTAAATTGAATGAGGAATTCGAACTGTTTAAGCTAACAGTGTGTTCTACAATGGAAATAGTTTTTAATTACTCCCTTGCTTCGTGTAAATATACTCTTTATATAATATTAAGATATATTTTTCTGACATAATTCCCGAGCTAACGAAAACTGCTGAGTAGTTTCAGTTATGAATATTTTCGTGCTTATTTTTCGTTTTTATTTTTATTCTAAAGAAAGACTGGCGAATTTCTAGCGACGGTTCTCTTATTGAATGGGCCATGACAACAAAGGATTTAAAATAACAAAAATTCTAAGGAACACACACTGATAAGTTCAAGCCGACATTTTTTAAAGTTGCCATTCTTATTTTCTATCTAATATACAATAATAAACTTGCAATTAGTATCAATTCTAAGAGAAATTGTTTTCACAATTTTACAGCTGAGCAAAGACTATTTAGTTATTAGTTTCCTCCTCTCAACCCAACATATTGATTTTAGGGTTAAATTTTCTTCCTTTTGAAAAATTACTGAGCACCGAAAAAAAAATTAAAGGCATGCTTCTAAGTAAAGCATTCTCGAGGTTTCAGTGAATTCATTTTCTACACTGACAGCTCGTGTCTGGTCACTTCTGTCAAAACGTTGCCAACCTGATTTCGATTAATAATAATTAAGTATTGAATTTCTTTCGGGGGCTCATTTACCTTGTGTGTCCCTTTCATGTCAGTTTTTGATCCGAAAGTGACGCAGTTTATTTGCTGAAAAGGAGAAAAAAACAAGAAGTCATGTTCGAATAAACCCCCAAAAAAAGGAAAGATGCAAAGCTTTTGTATTAAACGTTTTTCAGTGTTTTGAATCTAGGCAATACAATAGAGATTAAACTACTGCATAATTTGCATCATTTTGGTCTAACGAAAATTTAATCTGTAATTGTCAATTGTTATTTTTGTAAACCGCAGATTTCTATTTAATGAGCGATTATTACAATTAAATTTTATTTCTGCGCATGCTCTTGGTCATGTTTAAATCTGGCTTTAGAAACTATGTTTTTCCGTATCTCAGTGATATTTTTTAATAAGAAGCACGTTTTTCGGATCTCTAAGATCTCTTCTCTCTCTCTCTCTCTTCTTGGCCATTAAAATTTTTTTATGATATTATGTTTAGAAATATAAGACTAACTTGATGGAAATTGTTTATTTCGCACTGTTCAACTAGCGATAATTTACAATTAAAAACTGCTTTCTGGCGATGCTCAGTGGCACTTGCTTTAGATACTCACTAAGCACGAGGCCGCTTAAAACGCATTAATTGTTTCTGCGCATTATTATGATTTCAACATTTGGCAATGATGTTTTGAGTATCATTTGTGTATTAGTTCATTTATTTACTATCTAGCAGTCATGTTTTGACGGATACCAACTAGTCTCGAAAAAACTCTCCGCTAACATCAGGAACCGGAAGGTGGGTTTGAAAAGATCAGAGCACTTTTCGGGGGTTGCCCATGCCGTCCGAAATGCCTTTGCCAGATTGAACATTTCGGTGCTATATGGCCTTCGGTAGTCTGCCGAACATTTGTTTTTAGAAGCCTATATGTGATTTGCCAACCACTTGACAGTTAGTATCTAAGATGTCTCTTTCTTTTTCTTCAGAGTGATCAAAACTTTTACTCAATACAACTTTTATAATTCCCGAAGACAAATCACATTTAAATCTTTCCTGCTACGAAAGGGGAAAAAGGGTTTGGTTTGGCCGATATTTCAAAAGCTTTTGAATTTTACAATTTTCAACTTGCAAATTTTCGGTGGAACCTGGTCAAAATGCATTCTATCCTGTTGTGAAAACATCAGCGTCAAAACTGGTTCGGAAGCAGCGCACTTGAAACTAGACGGAACCGGTTTATTTTACTCCTGATCGCCCAATCGGACATTCTCCAGATCTTCCTACAAAGTTTTAAAAGAACGTTGGCAACAGAAAAGGTGTAAAAATTTCTCCGGCGGAAGTTGAGGTCAGCACAATTGTTTAGCCACGAAGATTATAAGCTCTTGGAAAATACAATTCTCAGCAAAGGAACCAGGAACCATCGGCAATTCCGTATTTCTGTAAATCTTTCGTAGACCAGTTGAGTCACTCGCGCAACCACGTGCTTCAGACAACCATCTCTCCAAGAACAAAGACGTCAGCTTCGCCGAGGGCATTCGAGGACTCTCTTTTTATCATGTCCTTCCGCCGGAGAAATTTTACACCTTTTCTGTTGCCAACGTTCTTTAAAACTTTGTAGGAAGATCTGGAGAATGTCCGATTGGGCGATCAGGAGTAAAATAAAACCGGTTCCGTCTAGTTTCAAGTGCGCTGCTTCCGAACCAGTTTTACGCTGATGTTTTCACAACATATCCATAATGAAATTCATACAGATACAGATTTTAGTGGGAAAAAATTCTTTGTCAAAGGCGAATAAATAAATAAAAAAAACTGTTCAAGAACCAATCTTCGCAGCATTAAACAAAAATGCGGGAGATTCCTATGCTTTTCAGTTTCGAGTCAAAATGAATGATTTCAATTTAATTAGGAAACAAGAATATCCAATAAAAAAAATCGTTTTTTCAAAATGAAACTCTATATAGCTCAGTTTTCGGATTTTCAAAATTTTTGCTACTTTACGTGAGACATTCACATAGAAACACGGAAATTTTCGACTTTTATTTGTGAGTACGGTACAGGTGAGTCTACATTGCTCCCTTGGTGCTACCTCCATTTTGATCGAACACCCCAGGGATGACATATGGAGGACTCGCACTTTCCCCCACCCACTGATATCGCGCTACCACGCTACTACTTCGTGGCCCATCACACTTAATATAAAGGTTTTCCCATATGAAAGATGTGCTTCTATTTTCTCTAACGCAGGAGACGGAAGTGACATGGATGGAGGCCGTTTAAGTTCGACGTCAAGATGCTTCAGGAAGATCATTTCTGACGCTGATGAAACATCGGGAAGCAAGTGTTCCACCCTTACCTCCAACACTTTCGTTCCACTCAAGACTTTCCGTTGCTCGCAATGGTTGGCACGATGAAGTTCCACGCGAGGCGACCCTCTTCGGACACCGATTAGATGGAGTGTGTCGAAAGATGCTGCCGTGTATTCATTGCGGCGAGACGTTTAATGACAGATGAGCTTGAAATTACATCGGCAGACCCACGTTCCGAATAGTCCCGTAACAATCCAAACCCCAAACTCCGAGACCATCCTTAATGGCCAGCGAGATGAAAAATGTCCGTATTGCGAGTACAGAGCTACTCGATCCAGCCATCTTAAAAGGCACGTAACTGCAGTACACATGGGTCAGAAACCCTATAAATGCCCGCATTGCGAGTACAGAGCTACTCAACCCAGCAATCTTAAAAGTCACGTAACCGCAGTACACATGGGGCAGAAAACCCCTATAAATGTCCGCATTGCGAGTACAGAGCTGTTCGACGCAGTACTCTTGAAATGCACGTAACTCCAGTGCACATGGGGAAGAAACCCTATAAATGTCCGCACTGCGAATACAGAGCTACTCAACCCGGCAATCTTAAAAGTCACGTAACCGCAGTACACATGGGGCAGAAACCCTATAAATGTCCGCATTGCGAGTACAGAGCTGTTCGACGCAGTACTCTTGAAATTCACGTAACTGCAGTGGCACATGGGGCAGAAACCCTATAAAATGTCCGCACTGCGAATACAGAGCTACTCAACCCGGCAATCTTAAAAGTCACGTAACCGCAGTACACATGGGGCAGAAACCCTATAAATGTCCGCATTGCGAGTACAAGAGCTGTTCGACGCAGTACTCTTGAAATGCACATAACTGCAGTACACATGGAGAAGAAAACCCTATAAATGCCCGCACTGCAAGTACAGATCTGCTCGATCCAGTAATCTTGAAAGGCACGTAACCTGCAGCGCACATGAGGCACAAATCCTCTAACTGCAGCTAATTGCGAATACAGAACTATAAAACCCAGCATTAAGAAAAAGTAAAAGCGCAACAACAAACGTTATAACATTTGTGCTTGGCAAAGCAATCCACTCTTCTTGAGAGGTATGCACGACAGCAGTACACGTGACATTTCTGTACGCTGAAGTCCCCGCATTACGAGTGTAGGACTGCGAAAGGCGGTAGACCAAATGCGCAGTTTTGAAATGTGATAGACAGAACGCTCGCAAATACCGGAAAAATAGTGTGATGAAACGAACTCGTAATATCTGCATTACAAATGCCATGCAAACGTAAAACACCCATAACCGAAAACACCGAACAACCTAAATTGAGTGCAGATAGAAAGGGAGTCTCCTAACGACGTGCAACGTACAGCTGTATTGCATATCTTTTTTAGAAGCTCAAGAACATTCGTATGTCTTTTGTTTTTTCTAGGAAGCATTTTGCAGCTTCAAAGAGTAGCTGGTAACAGACAAACTTTGATCTGCATTGACATTTTTTCTGTGGATTGTTATGATGCCGTAAGCGTAATAATAAAGATTTGAATCCGCTTGCATATGTATATTAATAAGTTAGTTAACCAAACTTTACATAACTGCATATTAGCATAAATAACTTTCTAAGATAAAAATAAGTGACGTGTCCTTCAAATTGTTTGATTCAGTATAACGCGACGGTATGTTCGTTGCATTTTCACTTCTTGATATTTACTGTTGTAGATCATTGGAATTCCAATCGGGATTAGCAATCCGAAACATACATATAGTACGGGAGAGTAGACAGGAAAGAAGCTCGTTACACTGCAATCTAGGGCCGTGGCTTTACTTAACGGCCAAACTATGAAAATGCACAGGAAGGACTTCTGTTCAGCATATCTGGTGATATATAAAATTATATACAGAAGGTCGTTCACACTTTATGGAAACGATTTTGATAGTTAAGTTTTATGTATAAATGCCGTATTTTTGCGGCGATTTGCTTCTATCTGATAGCCATGGTTCTTGACAATGGCTCTAGCTCGAATTTTCCACGAAAGTACACTTTTTCTTAGTACTGTCATGTGAATTTTATCCCATTCCTCTTGGACCGTTTTCCAAAGTCCGATTAGTGTTCTTGGATGCCGTTTTTCTGATTCTCGTTTTAATAAACCGAAAGCGCTAAAGTCCATCGGAGAAGGGTCAGGTGATTTTACAGGTATTTCGTTAAATGGGATACACTTTATTTCTGTTTCTGATCCTTTCTTTCCTAAATGAGGGGCAGTTGATTTAGACATGTGACTAGAGGCTTTGTCCATATGAAGCTCAACTTTATCAATGTCCTTTCCATATAAGGCTGGAATTTCTTCTTCAAAAATTGCTTCTAAAATATTCTGCTGATAGTACAGTGAATTAATTTTGGCTTTACTTGAGACTTTTTTGATTTTTAATTTGCCGTTGTAACAAAATCCTGCAATTATCATGAATCCCTTTGGAAACTTTTCTGTACACCGACGAAGCCATTTCGTACGATCATCCCCGTCAGCTGAGCAACAGAAAATTGATCTTTTTTTATTACAGTCACCTAAATACACCTATGCCTCATCGAGTAAAATTTCCATTTTTCAGCAGCTAGGTGTTTTTCATATAATTTTCTACAACTTGTTTTTCTTCCAGCAATATGCTTTGACAAAAGCAGATGAACCTTAGGTTTAAACATCTTTTTTTAACTTCATATCTTTATGAATGAATAGCTGAAAACCCGCACTTTGCTACGGAGTACATTCAAATTAAATACAACGGTCAATGTATGCAATTGATGTTAAAAAAAAAAAAATATAAAAAAAATTTATAAAAAAAATCGTAACGGATATTTTTATAGACAAAATAATGTAGAAGAAAATATTCAAATTAAATCTAATAGAACGTACTAAGGAATATACTACAGTTAATATAGTACAGTTTGAGGAACACATCGAAAAAAATATTAAAATGCAGTAAAAGATAATTTCCAATCCTCTGCCGCATTAGCAAGAAAAAAAAAATTTTTTTTTTTGTCTATTTCGTTGCTGTGCACGTGACGATAAATTTATTGAAAGTACCAGAAAAAGAAATCACGTGATCGGCATTTAATAAATTAAATTCTAAAAATTAATCTTTAAAAATTCACCAAAAATTAGAAAATGGAGGTAAATATTCGAAAAATATTTTATTTTAAAGGAATTTTTAGGATCTTTCTCGTGATATATAAATTTTATAACCCTCAAATTATTATTTTAAATGCAAACTTAAAAAAAATTTTAAAAATCTAATAAGAATTTTTCAAAAATCTTTATTAGTGCACCCCTACACAATAATAAGAATCGCCATGCAAAATTTCAGCCCTTTAGGTCCAGCGGTTTGATCTGTGCGTTGTCTGTCAGTCAATCAGTCAGTCAGTTACGCAACTGTTTTATATATACAGAGGCTCCCAAAAGTGTTCGTACACTTACGATTTTCAATGAAATGAGGTCTATCCATAAATTAAAATGAATATTTCAGAATGGGTATTTAATAATAAGATCTATAATCTATTCTTAACAAAACTACATGAAATATTTTAAAAACATAGTAAAACTTTATTTTTAAGAAACCAATAATCAAAAAGTAACAAAAACTTTATCTCACAAAAGTCAACGTATACTTGTAAAAAATTTCTACATATTAGTAAATATTCTAATTTTTCGTTAAATTAATATTTAGTATGATATCCTTTAACATCCACATCATGTTTTAAACGTCTGGGAATAGATTGCACTAGTTCTTTTGTAATTTCTGCATCAATGTTCATCCATTCTTCCATCATAATTGTTTTTAGTTCGGTTTTCGTGTGAATGTCGTGTTTTCGCACTCGAACCTCCAGTTCTCTCCAAATATGTTCTATTGTGTTTAAATCTGGCGATTGAGGGGGTGTTTTCAAAACTTGTGGACAATTATAGAGACACCAGAGGCGAACGTTGAGAGCCGAGTGAATAGGATCGTTATCTTGATAAAAAAAAAAAAGTTGTTTCCAATACCAAAATTTTGGGCTGATAATTTTAAATTCTCTTCAAAATATTTATATAAACAGCATGATTCAATATGCCATCAATAAAGACCAAATTACCTAGTCCTGATGCTGACATGCACCCCCACACAAGGACACCTGCACCGCCATGCTTAACTGTTCCTACTAAGTTCTTGGGATTAAGTTCCTAATTTTTTCTTCTCCATACAATTATACGCCCATCGGAACAAAAAATGTTAAACTTGCTTTCATCGGCAAATTAGACATTATTACAATACGTTTGGGGCTTATTTATCATTGATAGTGCGAAGGAAAGCCTAAGCTTTCTGTTTTTCTCACTCACAAAAAATTTTCTACGGGCAGAACGCCCATGTAATCCAGCTGCTCTGAGAACTCGTCGAACAGTTTCAGGTGAAATTGAAGTAGAAAATGCTTTTTTAAATTCTGCAGAAACTTTTACAGCACTCAAGCGTGGATTTTTCACAAATTTTCTAATTATAAATCTCGTTTTCTTAACTTTGCCGGACGACCTTTTCTTACCTTGTTTTCGATCCGATTTTCTTCTTTAAACCATTTTATGACATACTGCACAGTAGAATGGGATAAATTAAGTAATTTAGCAATATTCCGAACTGATTTACCACTACTAAGATGAAAAACAATCAATTTTCGAATGCTGTTTGTTGTTTCTTTACGACTACGAGCCCTTTTTAAATAATAAATAGAATATTACGGAGTAGGCAAGCAAAATTTAAAGCCAAACGATATTTTAAATGCCACCACAGTTCAAAAATAAAAATAAAGCGCCAGACGATAGTTTTAATTATGTATGTATCTGAAAATATTTCAGTGTACGATGACTTTTGTGAGATAAAGTTTTTGTTACTTTTTGATTACTGGGTTCTTAAAAATAAAGTTTTACTATGTTTTCAAAATATTTCATGTGGTTTTGTTAAGAATAGATTATAGATCTTATTATTAAATACCTATTCTGAAATATTCATTTTAATTAATGGATAGGCCCCTATTTCATTGAAAATGGTACATGTTCGAACACTTTTGGGAGCCACTCAATAGATTTTACTTACAGCGATTAAATATATATCTACTGAATTATAATCACATAAAAAAAAAGTTTTCAAGTTAGTGGCGAAGAGTAAAGTCTTCTCCAATCACATGTCAATTCTTCAAAAAAATCTCTCTCTTCGAAAGCTGCCATTCATAGTTTATCAAGATATGTTGACGCGTCATCCACATTCATACAGCTTTTCGCGTTAAGAACTTCTATTTAGCAATCTGTGTGAACGAATATGCGTATATGGAACACTTTTCATTGAACGATCATTAAGAATATTTAATAGAGAAAAATAAGATAAAAAGAACAATATTTAAGAATAGAGAAAAATAGATAACTGACATAAAGAATAGAGAAAAGAACAATACACAAAACTTTTCTATTAGTTAAAATAGTTTTATTTTGTTAATGAAATTTATAATAATATAATATTCAGCTTTAATTTCTTTTAACAATGAATACTTACTTTCATCAGAAATTAACTCATCTACTCTTTTACAATTCCTATCTATTTCCTTAATAGTTAAATGAAATTTACCCTCTGCAATACTCCGTTTTGATTTTGTTGGCATTTTGAATTCAGCCAAAAACGACGCCAAAAAAAAAAACAAAAAACAGATGAAAAACGAAGATTAAATCGGCAATTTGAACTCAGCCAAAAACGACGCCAAAAAATGACTGACGCCAAAAAACGAAACCAAAAAAATGAAGATGGAAACCCAAGATTAAATTCACGCAGTTCGAATAAAAAGAACACGCTGGTCATTAAACCACCAGGCGTTCTCCGGCATCGACGGACCAACTTTGAACGATCATTAAGAATATTTAAAAAAGAAAAATAAGATAAAAAGAACAATATTTAAGAATAGAGAAAAATAGATAACTGATATAAAGAATAGAGAAAAGAACAATACACAAAACTTTTCTATTAGTTAAAACAGATTTATTTTGTTAATGAAATTTATAATAATATAACTGCGATGCCATGGGAATTTATTTTTCTATAATAAGCAGAATTTACTTACCAAAAATGGTGTGGTTGAATATTAGTAAATCCATTTGTTATTTCCTATAAATACGTTTTAGAATAAAATGCAATAATGTGATTTTAGCAGTTAACCTGGATGTTCCAATTTTTAAATAAATACTTGGAATTTCTCAAAAAAAAAAAATGAATGAATAGATAACATAGAATAAATAGCAAATGCGCGTTTTAAGAGAAAATTCCAGTATAAGCATAGAACAACTAAAAATCAAACCGCATTCAAAATTACCCAGCATGCATCGCTCTTTTTTTACAATGAAGAGAATAAATAATAAAAGTTATATTAGTTTCTTAAAGCTATAAATGTATAAACAAATTATTACAAAAATTCTTAAAAATCTAGAAAGTAATTTACCAATTTAAATATTAATCTTTAAGCTATTAATTCTAAAAAATAATAAGTATAATTTTTAAACAAACAAGCAAAACAATTTTACATGTGCTGCCATCTTTTGGCAGAAAGGTGAAGCAATGCTGAACATTCTCCGCCCCCCAGGAAAGTTTAATTGTCAGAATTTGGTGTCACCTTGGAAATGGGACGTTTAATTTTCCCGTTTTGAGTTCGGATGGAAACCACTCTAATGAGATTGTCTGGACCGGGATGAGTCTTGGTAATTCGGCCTAGTCTCCATAGCATTGGAGGACAGGCACTATCATGTACTATGACTAAGTCTCCAACTTGTAGATTTGGTTGGAGTACTGTCCACTTTGGTCGTTGTTGTAGATAATGCAGATAGTCTCGGGACCATCTTTCCCAGAACTGCTGCCTCTGTTTTTGAATTAAACCCCACCTGGCACTCAAGGGAAGATTTGTAGACTCCGATGAATCTGGAATCTCTAATAGGGGGGGGGGGCACCGACAATGAAATGTCCAGGAGTTAAAGCCCGAATCTCTGATGGATCAGCAGAGAGTGGTGTTAGAGGCCTTGAATTTATACAAGCCTCTATCTGGCACATGAGTGTATACAATTCCTCAAAGGTGAGAATACTGGATTCAGTCACTTTCAGTAGATGATTCTTAATAAGTATAATTTTTAAACAAACAAGCCAAATAATTTTACATGTGCTTCCATCTTTTGGCAGAAAGGTGAAGCAATGCTGAACACGAGTAACATAAAACGTGTACAGTGGCGGCATCTGTTGTCGGGCTGCAACATGATCTGTGGTTCATAATTACCGAATTTACATCCGCATTTTGGTAGGCGGGGTGAAAAATAAATTGTATAACGATTTGCAGAGTTCAAGAATGCAACCTGTAGCCTTCCCCTTCACTTGTACCATCTGCAATTCACGGTGCGCCGATGGACTACTTCGTTGGAAGCTGTTTTACACGAAAGATGCAAGCTGCGACAGGGCTGACTCGGGAGCGCGGGAGAGTTTGAAAAGGGATTCTGGACTTGAAGCGAGGGCGTGTAAGACCCAAGCTTGGGGCCGTGAGCAGGGACGGATTTCCCATAAGGCCAACCTAGGCCATGGCCTAGGGCGCAGCCGTTAAGAGGGCGTAAATTTAGAAGAAGTAACAACCAAATTCTAAAATTTTTATCGATATAAAACGAGAAAGTTACATTTTTTTCTTTTTCATATTTATTTATATATTCTTAGTATCGCTAAAAATGTTATTTGAAAATATACACATTTTGAAATAACCTTTTCGTCAAGTGACTAATTATTTTTTCCTTCTTTTTCTTTCATTCTCTTCCCAAGCATCCAGTATGAGTTAACGAGAAGCAGGTTAAGAATTCTCGCAATTTGAAGGGATTATGATTGCAGAAAGCAGTCGGACTTGAACCTCACTAAAGACAACTTCCGCTGTATCTTTCGATAGTTTTGACAAAGAGCAAACAGCCCTCGCTTTTTCCTCCAAAAACAGATTTCAGACCAGGGGCAGTCCGATAAGAAGACTAATAGTTTTTAAACTCCCAACCCATCGTCATCTGTCCAGTAATTGCCGTCCCGTTGTCAAAGGAGCGTGCTATAACGAACGGTGGCACCCTCCAGGTTTAGAAACTGTTTCAAAGTGAAAGAATCATTGTGTAAACACTGGACTAGGGTGTCTTTCTGTGCAAGGTGTTTCTTTCAAGAAAAATGGACTATTATATGGAAACCGCTAGAGCGTCTGCAACCTGAAAGGGTCGTCTTAGAAAAGAGACAGTAAATTTTGTCAAAGGGAACCGAAATATTTGTCGGTTCTTTTCTTCTAAATTTTTCCCTGGGAGGAGCCAAAAGTCCGGAAAATCAGAGTTCCCAAAAGTGAACATCTAAGGGGACCGCGTACCAATCCCGGTTGAGAGGGAATTAAAAGGAAGGAGAGGACGGATGGAGCCTCAAGGGGTTAAAGGGCAGGGCCCGTGTTTGGTTTTGATACGAAAAGAGACTTGTTTTTCCGTTAGAGTGTGATCTGCAAGCTCATTTTGGCTGAGTGCTTTGTCAACCTTTTGCAGTATACAAAACATAAATTGTTATTGTGAGCTTACTATTTCAGTTAGTTTTTTCATCTGGACCTATGAACATTTCTTGCTATTTTAAACAAACACCTTTTCTATCGTGCAATTTCCAGATCTAAAGTCTTCAATATTAACAGTTATAAGATGAGTTTAGTTTTAATTTATTTTAATATTAACTTGATTTGCTTTGAAAAATGTTTTTATTATTATTATTATTATTTTTGTTTGATTTTTTTTAATGAGTGTACTTGATTTTAATTTGGTTAAGTAAAGCTAAACCTGGGCTGGGGTCTCTAAACTTTTCATTATGAAAAGGGATGAAATGTCATTTGTCATTTGACTGAAAAGTCTCGTGTTGGGTGTTGTGTTACAGAAGACTCTAATAGAAAAAAATAATAATAATCTAGAATTAGATACGAGTGTTATTAAAAGTACATTATGTTTGTTTAAATAGTTCAGTTTTTTGCCATTTAAAGCTAAGGGTCTTTTATACTTTTAGTCTAAATGTAAAAGTTAAAAATATTTTTTTAAAGAGAACTATTTAACTTTTTCTTAAATTTTGAACTTTTATTAGTGTGCTAGTTGCTATTTTTAATATAAATTATTTTTATTCCATATAGTTATTTTTATGTCAATTAATACAGATATGAGAACTTTGCTTTTATATTGTTTTTAGCTCGTTAGTTCAAATTGTTTTGCACCAACATTTTTATGTGTTCTTGTTCATGCTTTTTCTTGTTCAAACTTTCCTTTTAATTAATAACTAGTGAGTAACTTAAAATGAATGTAACACTTTTTTTAAGTTTGCTTGGAAATTGCTCTATACCTTCTAAAATTTATATTTTAGATGAAAACAAAATCTGTCAATATGTAAAAATATGTTCTAAAAATAATATTCTATGTTTAAGTTAGAATTTTCTGATTGCGTTTTTAAATGGAAAAATTTAAGCTTTGAAACAATGTGGAAGAAAATCCGGGGCTACCTTCGTCTAAACTCAAATATTATTTAAAACAAGGACATAACGTTTCGTAGCAAGTTTACCTCCCAAAACCTAGGGTAATATATGTGTTAAAAAATCACTAGTTTTCATTAAAAAAAATTTATATATAAATTTCTTGTTATCATATTTTAAGGACTTTTTAAATAAAGTATGCTTTTTTAATTAAAACTAAAGCTCTACAAATTAATTTCCAAAATGAAGCGATCTCTGTTAGAGTAAAGTAACCTTTTCTTATACTTATCTGGAGTTGTATTTTGAGATAAATTCTTAAAATATTGATATTTTATATAATAACTGTAAAAGCAAAAACAATTAAAGATAAACAATTTTATCATTTTATTTTTTAAAAGCTAAACTACCGAATAAACGTGAAACGATAAATTTTAGCTGAAAAGCAAAAATGCATTTTATCTCCCTTATAAAATGAACTTTTATATTACAGTTGGCTCTCTGTTTAACGACGCTCTACTTAACGACGATCTCTGTTTAAGGACGATATTTCCCAGTCCCGGCCCCTAGGGCGTAAAAAATTCTATTTAAAGACGACGTTGTTTCTTTTTAACGACGAATTTTTTTTACATGATAAACTTTTTCTTCAACATTTTATGTGCAGGAGGGGAACCTTCTGTGGGGGAATACAAGTTTGGTTTCAATAACAGACCTGGAATTTCCTTGATGTTTGCAATGTTGCAATCATAGACTTGTTGCATTTGGAAAAAACGGGGGGGGGGATTACTCTTTCTCGGAAGATCGAATATTCTTCCATGGAGCTCTTAGAGCGGGAGCTGAATCACTCTATTATCCCTACCATCTGTTGTAATGTGACTTACGGACTGTCCAATAGCAGCCCTCTGTCACTCCTTCCGGGAAGCAGATGTTCATGTTTAGAGAATTCATGGTTGTGTATAGGAGCTCATTCCAGTATGAATAGGAGGTGAGCAGAGCAAAATGGCATCAAAGCGAAAGTATCTTACGCTACAAGAAAAGATGAAAATTATTGAAGACTGGGAAGAAAGTGTTGGAATAACAAAAGTCCAGTTCGCAAGACAATTTCAGCTACCCGAGTATCTCAAAGGTATTTTAGCAAGCATAGAGAAATTTCTTGAAGCAGCACAAAAATTTGGTTTGGGATCCATATCCAAACGGCAGAAAATTCAATGTGGCCGATCAGAAGAGTTGGATAAGGCAGTCCTGCAATGGTTTCATGAAGCAAGAGCATCCAACATTCCCATTTCTAGAGTGATATTTAAAGAAAATGCTATAGTTCTGGCAGAAAAGTTTGGAATGCAAAATTTTCAGGCTACGGGTGGTTGGCTAGCAAAGTTCAAAGAAAGATATGAGCTTGCATTTAAAAGCATATTTGGCGAAAGTGGCTCCGTGGATGAAAAAATAGTGGAAGAATGGAAAATAGTGCTGAAGGGGATATTAGATGGATATGAGAAGAACACATTCAATGCAGATGAGACGGACCTATTCTACAATATGGTGCGTAATAAAAATTTTAACGTATATGGGCGAAAAGTGCTTTGATGGAAAACACAGTAAGGAACGATTGACTGTTTTACTGTGCACTAATTCGGATGGATCTGAGAAATTTCCACCACTATTTATAGGCAAATCAAAGCAACCAAAGTGTTTTAAGAATATCACCAGGAAACCTTGTGAGTACCGGAATATTAATAAAGCGTGGATGACATCACAATTTTTTATTGACTGGATTAGAAAATTTCATGCAAAAATGTATCAAGAAAAGAGAAGAATTTTACTTTTAATCGACCGTCGCTCTGCACATACTCCAAATATCCCTGGACTTACAAATTTGACTATTCATTTCTTACCAGCTAATTGCACTAGCAAGTTGCAGTCATTAGACCTGGGTATCATTCGTAGTGTGAAAGCAAACTACTGAAAGTCTTTAATTAGGAAATTAATAAACAATTCGGCTGTCAGTATGAAAATTAGAAAAATTACGATCTTGGAAGCAATGTCCATTACAACATCAGCATGGAAAGAAGTTTCTTCATCCACAATAAAAAAGTGCTTTCGCGTTGCTGGAATTCACAAAGATATTTTAGTGGAGCTGCAAAGTACGTATGTAGAAATCAACGAAGATGATATTACCCCTGAAGAATGGAGAAGTCTTGTTGAAGATGAGGATGTTTCAATTCAAGATTTCTACAATTGGGATGAATCTGTTTTAACAACAGATTACAGAAATGTAGAACAAATTTATGAAGATATAGCAAATGAAAACACAGTGTCAGACGAAGAAGATGAAGTTGAAGACACGGAAAACGAGACACTGCCACTGTCTTACACAGATGCAACTTCTGCTCTAGATGTTCTCCAACTCTATATTACATCGAATATGTCGAATATGGAATATGACACATTTAACATTTTAGAAAATCTGGAAAAGAGAATAACGAAAACAAGGCGAAAAATGAAGCAATCAACACTTTTTGACTTTTTTAAAACCTAATTTATTGTATTGTTTGTACTCTTTTTTCAATGTAATTTAAAATAACTTTTTGGGAATATAATAATAATGATGATAAAAATAACATTTTTAAACACGCCAATATATTAAGAAATATATTGACAGTCCTAAGCCCGTAAAGTGTGAAGGGAAATATTATTTTTTCACAAATTCTGTTTAACGACGATCTCTACTTAAGGACGATTTTTCCCGGTCCCTTGAAAGTCGTTAAACAGAGAGCCAACTGTAAAAACTAGGGGCTTCACTCCTAGGCTCGCTCCTCTGTTAAGCTATGTCCACACTTTTGCGCTTTCGGGTTCGATTTCGCTTTCGACATGTCGCACGGAGAGAGAAATGTGATGCATGCTCAGAGCGATGCTTCACCACCTGCAAATTCCAGGACAGCGCATGCGCCGCGATAGAGCATGCGATATCGCAATTGTATCCAATCCGAGTGGATTTTCATGCTGAATTCCATGCGTTTTCTATTATCGAAGGCAGTTTTCAAGCCAGTGTTCAGAATGTCGCAGTCTTTGGAAGAAATTTTAAATTTTATTGATGATTACAGAAATTTACCGGCATTTTGGGATGTCAACCACTCCGCATACACAAATAAAATTATTAATACATTTAAAATAATTATTTAATAATAATTAATGTGTATTGTTTTAAAATAAAAACTAAATGTATTTTTAAACAAAGCAAATTGAAAAAAAATTTGAAAACTCGTACTATATCATTGAAATTTTCTTTTTGAAATACAGGGAGAAGATTTCAAATATATGCATCAGCTAATTTGTTATTATAAAAATACTGAATAAAAAAATCTCCATAGCGTATCATAGGAATTAAAGACCCACTTTGAAAAAAAATAGATGTTTTAGTGTTATAAAAGCAGGTTACAACCTGAATTCGCGTTTTGCGTGACGTATTTTTTCCCCCATGTCATGCATTGCTTGCATCCAAATGCGTATGATCTTGAATGTATGATTTTCATTTGAAGCTAAATATCATCGACACATTTTAAATGTAGGCATTTTTTAGTCCATCAGGGTTTTCTCGTCGTGTTCTTCATTTAACCCCATGTTAAAGAAAAATGAACGATTTTCATTAATAACAAAATATACTTCTTAACTTCTTACATAAGAAGAAATTTCTTTTTATTATATATGAAAATTCAAAAGTAATTCTTCATGGCACGCTTTGCTCAGAAAAGAAGCAAATGTCTCGGTTTAATTCTTTACTTTATATTAAAGAGATTACTTACTTACTTACTTACTCTCTCTCTCTCTCTCTCTATATATATATATATATATATATATATATATATATATATATATATATATATATATATATATATATATATATATATATATATATATATATATATATATATATATATATGTATGTATGTATATGTATATATATATAATTATTTTATTTATAACATTTATTGTATTTTTATTGAAACAATAAGCAAAGTTTCTATACGGTCATCATAGGACGACCCAAACAGGATCACGTCCTGCGCATGCGTCGCTCGCCGGAGCACTCCATAAGTGTTTATATATGTATAAATATACACTCTCACTGCTGTTCGATGTGTCAGTAGATGTAAGCGATGGTTGTATGAATCTGCGTCCCACACTTTTAACGTGTCTTTCAAATACACACACACAATATATATATGAATGTATGTATACATGTAAGCCCGGCCGGAGTTTACATGTATACATACACTTTATTTTTTACTTACTTTATTTTATTTTTTTTTTTAACATTACGAAATATTTTTCGAAATTTTCGGAACAGTATTTAATATTTACCAGCGTATAGTGAAAATTAAATAAAAAGATTTAAGGAAGAAACGTGTTACAAAGATACGAAAACTTTTATTTTTGAAAAGTCTGATAAGTGCACACAATACACAATGATTATCATAAACACAATGAAACGCTTGTAATGTTTAACAGAGCTTGACAATGGTTTTTTAGAGTCTAATATTTGCGAGCGACCATCAATTATACATCGTAGTATGAAGGTCGGATATTTTGATAAAGGTTCTTGTCTGCTCAACAGAAGACAAAGTTCCTTTTCCTACAATTGCAAAATGCGAATCAGTTCAGCCCTTTCGCCGTTCCTTACACTTGCGAGGAAGAAACGTTGCCCGGAGAGTACCGCTTGGAGTCGGGCTGTTGAACACTCCCCTTTACAGCAAGACCATCCGCGCGGCCCGATGCCAGTGGGCCGGCGTGTTTCTCACTTTTTTTTTAATGGAGGCACGATGTTTGGAGGATACATTTCCCAGCCTGATGTTGTTGGCTCAGAAATAAAAAAATCAATTTGTGGTGAAGAGGTTGACACGAGCCAGACGGTAGCGGCACTGGTGAGGAGGAAGATACAAGCCAGATGGTAGTGGCTCTGGTGAAGAGGAAGATACAAGCCAGATGGTAGCGGCTCTGGTGAAGAGGATGATACGAGCCAGATGGTAGCGGCTCTGGTGAAGAGGATGATACGAGCCAGATGGTAGCGGCTCTGGTGAAGAGGATGATACGAGCCAGATGGTAGCGGCTCTGGTGAGGAGGATGATACGAGCCAAATGGTAGCGGCTCTGGTGAAGATGATGATACGAGCCAGATGGTAGCGGCTCTGGCGAAGAGGATGATACGAGCCAGATGGTAGCGGCTCTGGCGAAGAGGATGATACGAGCCAGATGGTAGCGGCTCTGGCGAAGAGGATGATACGAGCCAGATGGTAGCGGCTCTGGCGAAGAGGATGATACGAGCCAGATGGTAGCGGCTCTGGCGAAGATGATGATACGAGCCAGATGGTAGCGGCTCTGGTGAAGAGGATGATACGAGCCAGATGGTAGCGGCTCTGGTGAAGAGGATGATACGAGCCAGATGGTAGCGGCTCTGGTGAAGAGGATGATACGAGCCAGATGGTAGCGGCTCTGGTGAAGAGGATGATACGAGCCAGATGGTAGCGGCTCTGGTGAAGAGGATGATACGAGCCAGATGGTAGCGGCTCTGGTGAAGAGGATGATACGAGCCAGATGGTAGCGGCTCTGGTGAAGAGGATGATACGAGCCAGATGGTAGCGGCTCTGGTGAAGAGGATGATACGTGCCAGATGGTAGCGGCTGTGGTGAAGAGGATGATAGGAGCCAGATGGTAGCGGCTCTGGTGAAGAGGATGATAGGAGCCAGATGGTAGCGGCTCTGGTGAAGAGGATGATAGGAGCCAGAAGGTAGCGGCTCTGGTGAAGAGGATGATAGGAGCCAGAAGGTAGCGGCTCTGGTGAAGAGGATGATAGGAGCCAGATGGTAGCGGCTCTGGTGAAGAGGATGATAGGAGCCAGATGGTAGCGGCTCTGGTGAAGAGGATGATAGGAGCCAGATGGTAGCGGCTCTGGTGAAGAGGATGATAGGAGCCAGATGGTAGCGGCTCTGGTGAAGAGGATGATACAAGCCAGATGGTAGCGGCTCTGGTGAAGAGGATGATAGGAGCCAAATGGTAGCGGCTCTGGTGAAGAGGATGATACGAGCCAGATGGTAGCGGCTCTGGTGAAGAGGATGATACGAGCCAGGTGGTATCGGCTGTGGTGAAGATGAGAAAGACATGAAGCAGATATTTAGGTGGTTTCGAGAAGAGGAAGAAGAAAGCAGACTTCAGTAACAGTAATAAGCATGAGTAACCGATGATTTCTAGTTGCAGGCAACAAAGTGTTGGAAAAACTGAAGACAGTGTGCGATGAGTTGCAAAAATTTTAAATCCCAAATTGTACGGATATTTAAAGTTCTATAGAGAGACAGTGGATGATTACACATAAAAAAAAGCTGTTTTAGAAATTTAGTTCATCGATGGAAAATCTTCACACAATTTTGTCCATGTAGGCTTGTTTGGTTAGTCTTTTGCTGAAGGCCGGAAACAACTGCACAAAAGTCGCCATATTCTTTAAACTAAGTCGAGGTACATCAGTTGTAGTTTGGATGTCGCAGTCATTCAAAAACCTTTCCATGAGCGGGTTTGGAGGTTTAGGAGCCTTACGCAATACCAGGGCAGAATTAGGAGACTTTCGGGGAGGTTTAGGAGGTCTAGCATCAACATATTCGTCCATAGAGCTTTCAGTGGCAGTTTCATAAATATCAACGTCATCTTCTTCCTCAACTGCCAGGCAAACTTCTTTTGACATTTTCCCCTTTATTTTTTTCTTTCAAATAAAAGCGTAAAATTGGTAAATACAAAAACCTGATAAAAAAATGCAGTAGACGTCCGACGTAGAGAACAAGAACATGGCAGACACTATAAGAACGAACTTGTCCAATAATAGATACTTCAACAAAGAACAATAAAAAGATCTCGATGTCAAGAGATATAAGAAAATTTCAAAGAATTCTCAAATTAAAATAAAAGCAATTACGATAAGCTTTCAAGCGCTTAAACCTTCACACATAAGTATTAGGTTTAAAATGGCGACTGTAAAAAACCTTTGTTGCGTAGCAGATCTGTTGTAAAAATTTTTATGATAATTAGCATTGTTGATGATTAACAATACTAAGAGCAGTTTACACAACACTGAGAAAGAACGATATCCTCTGAACAATGCTTAATATTTTCTCTTTATTTATGGCTATAATTAAGATTGTTGTTTCGTATATTTTGACAGCGTGGTCATTCATAAATGATTACTGCCTTTAAAGATGCATAGAAAAATTGAAAAGTTTTATGTAACACGTAATAGTTTCCCCTTAAACGCTTTAGCACAACACTGTCCTATTAGCTTGACCCGGGGGCATCTTTACCCGCCCGGGTCCGATTTCACTTTTCTCCACTGACAAATACAAATAGGGACTCTTTTTTCCCACCTCTCACATCCTGGTCCCGGAGACATGTCTTACTTTGCTCCCCATATTTTTCTGCATCTATTGGTATCGGTCTCGACTCCAAACCCCCAGCTGTTTCGGAGGAGATAGCGTGACAAGCTTTTGACAGCCGCTGCCGCTTCAGCGGGAGTTACTTTTTTTTAGAATACAGAGATAAGAGATAATTGTGATAAATTATTATAAAAACTTAGACTTTTAGTGTTGGGTAAATGTGTTGTTGAAATATCTTTTCAAATTTCAGGTAGTGGACAGACATCCTATCTCTCATCTACTATTTGTGATGAGTTCATCGAGCTCCTAGCTAAAAAAGTACTAACGCATATTGCTAATGAAGCTAAAACATCAAAGTACTATTCCCTTGTTGTAAATTCAACTCCTGATATCTCGCATGTGGAACAGCTGTCGTTTTCTTTGCGATATGTAAAAAATAGGAAACCTGTTGAGAGATGTATAAAATTTTTACCTAACGTTGGCCACAAAGCCCATGAAATGTTTGAAGCTGTTATTAAGACTGTCACTGAACTCCACCTTGATATCTTGAAATGTCGGGGTCAATCATATGACAGTGCAGCTAATATGGCTCGTGTTTACTCAGATCTTCAGGCTAGGATACTTGAAGTTTCTCCTCTTGCATCCTTCATACCTTGTGCAGGACACTCTTTAAATTTAGTGGGCACACATGCTGTAAATTGCTGCATTGAAGCCACATCGCTTTTTAATTTGCTTCAAGAACTTTATAATTTTTTCTCGTCGTCTACAGCGAGGTGGAAAGCATTGAAGAAAAATATCACCCTTACCGCAAAAAGCCTCTCCACGACACGATGGTCGGCAAGATATGATGCTTGTAGAGCATTAAAAGAAGATTGGTTTGCAGTCATAAAAGCTCTAAAATACTTTGAAAGTGACGAATGTCAAAAATCAGCAACAAGAGCAGAAGCTAGAGGTTTACTAACGAAGTTGCAAAGGCTCGAAACAGTATTCATGGCACAGTTTTGGGGAACGGTGCTGATTAGACTTCACCAAGTCAATAAGTATGCACAAAACGTAGAACTTGATGTTTCAGAAGTTGCCACAGTTCTTCAGTCACTCGTAAAGTTCTTGTTAGAACTGCGAGAACAATTTGATGTATATGAAAACAAAGCTCTGGATATTTCTGAAAAGAAAGTTTATGAGCATGATAAAAAGCGTCAGGTTTTCAGAAAACTACAAGCTGACAAAAAACGTGAAGGCGAAGTTAATTTAAACGGACGTGATATCTTTAGAGTTAATACCTATTTCACGATTGTGGACAAACTCAAATCAGAGCTCGAGAAGAGGTCACAAGCTTATAGAGAGCTCGGTGAAAAATTTAAAAGAATTACTAAAATTTGGTCACTGACTTCTCTTGAGCTTGAAGAAGAGGGAAGAAAATTACAGGCAATTTTTAAAGATGATTTGGAGCCTTCATTATGTGATGAACTGCAATATCTAAAATCTCACATAACTGAGTGCAGCATTGGGTCGAAAAGTCCCTTAGCAATTTGCAAGTGGCTACGTGAAAGAGGATTACAAACAGTGTATCCAAATGTTGATATCGTATTGAGAATGTTTGTGTGCACACCTACCACAAATGCCTCTGTAGAATGATCTTTTTCTGCACTAAAAAGAATCAAAGATCATTTAATATCTTTGCAGCATCAAGACAAACTAAATGCCTTGGCACTTCTTTGCATTAAAGCAGATTTAACAAGATCTGTTGACTTCAATGAAACTATTGAAGAATTTTAATGGGCGAAAGCACGAAGGAAAAAATTTTAATTGTAATTTTTAGATAAATTAGAAGAAATTATGTAGAAAAATTTTATTAAAAATATGTTATTCAAATGTTTATTCAGTATATATGTTTCAAAAACTCTTACTGTATATTAAATCTAATGTTATAAGTCAAAAATTTAAATGGAGGGAAGGGGGCGCAAAATGGTGCTTTGGCCTAGGGCAGTGGTCGGCAAACTCATTTGTCAACAGAGCCAAATGTCAAAAGTACAACGACTGAAATATCTTTTGAGAGCCAAATTTTTTTAACTTAAACTATATAGGTAGGTGCATTGTTATTAATTTAATTAGGATACTACAAAGCTGGCCTTTGCTAAAAACGTCCTCAATCTGAATAAGGTACGTTCGCTGAAGTCGACCCTTCCAACTCTTCCATCCACACTCGTCTTGTATATTTATATCGTCTATCTCCTTTCGTTCATCCTCTCTGTATGTCCAAACTATCTCCACATACCTTTCTCAATACTCGACACTACATCTTCTATCACTCCATAGCGCTCACTAACATTAATTTAATAAACTGTACTTAACGTTTTTTTAAGTTTAAGTTAAACTATAGGTACGTTGAATAAAACTTGATATCATACTTAATATCGATATTATTTATTGATAAAATTGAATTGTAAAGTATCCATAAAATTAAATCATGACAATGACAGACAAACACTAATATGAACAATGGCTTCGCATTTCCTTGGAAAGTTTCGGTAAGTCAAGTTTGTATGTTGTTTTATATTTTAGGCACGATTCGAGATTCTCATCGATAAAATGACTTCTCAATTTACTCTTGATAAGGTTCATTCTTGAAAATGATTGTTCGTATGAATATGTAGACTCGAATAAGAAAGAACAGCAAACACTAGTTTTTCCAGCTGATTATATGAGTCAGCAATACTATTCTAGGTGTCAAAAATCATATCTTCCTTCTACAGATGTTTCAAACCAGACCACTTGTGCTGTGAACTAAGTTCACATTTGTTTCTCTCCAATTTTTCTATATCAGCACAAACACGTTCAAATTTCGAACTCCACATTTCTTTGTTTTTTAAATTCAGTAACTGCATTTCAAAGTTTCTAATGTCAATATTAAAGGGTTTGATTTGGTCTTGGAGCGCTACGTCATTTTTTGCTACACGAGAGATAATTAGACCGGTACCTACTGCTTAAAGCCGATTCCGAATGGCTACAAACATCCATGCCGATTGTGGGACTCGAACCCACAGACTCTGGTACCGAAGGTCAATGCCCTAGCCATTCGGCCATCGCCCGGCTCAATATTAAAGGGAGGAAAATTTAATTCTGTTACAGTAGCATTAAAAGGTTTTTTAACAGAAGCTAACGTCGCTTTGCTGTTTCTGACTTCCTGAAACCTGTCGAGAAAAGCTTCCCTAATATTTAAAAGTGTTGTTTTGAAATAGAAAATGTCAATATCAGAATTATTTTCTTGGCAATTTTTCAACAGGCTTGGAAAGTGAATCTATGATTCTCTATCAAAATCTTGAGTAAAAAGAGATAATTTGCTTTTGAATGAAATAACTTCTAACATCGAAAAAAAATGTGCATCTTTTCCCCTCTGGTTTACGATTAAGCTGATTTAGATGAGACGTAACGTCTCCCATAAATAAAATTTCTGGATCCATTGATCGTTCATTAGTTCTGGATAGTGAACACCCTTCTCAAGGAGAAATGCTTTAATTTCTGTTTTTTTAAGAAAGCGAAACGTTTCAAAACGTTTCCTCTTGAAAACCAACGTACCTTGTTATGTAGCAGAAGATCTGCGTACTCACTCTCCATTTCAACTAAAAAGTCTTTAAATTGGCGATTATTAAGAGCTTCAGCTATAATGGAGTTTATAATCTTAATCACCAATTTCATAACTTTGCAAATTTCTTCTGAAAATGTCTGCGCACAAAGCGCATCTAGATGAATGATGCAATGGTAATAGACTCATTGTAAGTACCTCGTGATTTTTCTCTCAAAATAGCAACAAACCCGTTTCTTACGCCGGTCATACTTTTCGCCCCATCTGTTGAAATTGAGACAATTTTATCGAGTAGAATACGAATTTTTCAATGCACTCAATTACAGCATTTGCTATATCCTCTCCACGTGTTTGGCCTTTGAGTAACAATAATTCTAAATGTTCTTCTTTAGAACCTGTAGATGAAATAAATCGTACAAAAAGTGAAACTAGCGCTGTATCATTTATGTCACAAGACTCGTCAACTGCTATTGATAAAGCTAAAACCAATTTAAGATCTTCGACTTGCTGGTTGGTTATATTCGAAGACCATTTTGACTAGTCTAGTGTTTTCTACCGGGACACGCTCTCGGAAGTAATACATTGTAAAACACGATGCAAAGATACGACTTGACGATACGCGTTGACATTTAATCTTTCTGGAAATGTTTTCTCATTATGTCGCTTCAGAGCACTCGCCTAAAGATAAAGACACATAAACACCAAGTATGTAAAAATATAAATAAGAAAACCAGTCATCACGAAGTTTGAATCGCACTGTACGTGCGCGCCCGCACGTGGTATTTTGTGGAAGAGCCACACTCAAGGGGCCAGCCACGGTTTGCCGACCACTGGCCTAGGGCATAAAAATATGTAAATCCATCCCTGATTACATATTTTATAAACTCTATTGACAAAATGTATTTCAGCATGTTTAGTTTGCACTTTAACAAACCCTTCAAAATTGATGTTTTCTCGTTTTCAAGTCGGTCAATCATTTCCTCCAGATCAAGTTGACAAGCTATTGTTCTTTCAATTGATATCGTGGCCAAAGGGCTAAGACGGTGTTGTGAGATGTTGCTTCTTAAATATGTTTTGATTAATTTCAGTTTTGAAAAACTTCGTTCTGATGTCGCTGCCGTCACCAGTAAAGTTTAAAAAAAAATCATGCATGCTGTAATAATGTCGGAGAAGCTAATTTCAGCGAAAAATTGAAAACTGTCTATTTAGAAGAAGAAAGGGCCCAAACGAAACGACAGCACAAAGTTAGTGACTGTGAGCGATTGCGCGAAGACAAATAGTTGGCAGAGGAGACTCAAAGCGCAGCCATTACGGAGCGTGAGTGGGGGAGATGGTTTTCATGCTCTCAAGGAGCATGAATAACCGATCTCGAGGAGTTGTGGCTATTCTCATTTTGTTAACTGCGTCACGAAGCATTAGAACTATTTCGGAGAAATCGTTAATTTGAAGCAGACTTTTAATTTCAGTGGTTAGCACGTTTATTTCATTGATTTGTGAAATGAAAGAGAAGGAGTCTGGTTTATTTTTATTAGCGTTGGGGGTATCATTATTGATGGCGGGATTTAAGTTGTCTATTTCGAGATTGGTTTGGGTGTTTGCTGAGAGATTTGGTGTAGCAAATTGTTTAGCTATTTGCGCGAAGGATATTTGAGGGGTTACTCTACGGGCATTTTTTAATTCTTTTTCCTTTTGTCTTTCTTCTGGGGATTTGTAGATGGGAAATCGGGGGCATCCTCTATAATTAGCTGGGTGTGGGCAACAGATAGGGGTTTGGCATTCGGGTGTAGTGTGGGGGCCTGCACATTTTACGCATCGGGGGTTCACGTGGCAATTTGTCCGATTATGGTGCTAGAATTGGCACTTATAACATTGCTGGATTTTGAATGGGGTGTTATATTTAGTTACAGTAATTAGGAGGAAGAAAAGTGTTTTTAAATTATAAATCTCTTTGCCTTCATTATCGTTTTTAAGGTGAATTTGGAATAAGGGCATTTTGGATCTATCTGCTCGTTTGATCATTTGGTTTACTTTTAAAACTGGGAATTTTAATCTCTCTAGCTCTTCAAAAATTTCTTCCTCTTCCATTTCGGAGGGTAGGCCGCGAATTACAACTTTGATGGGGGAGTTTATAATTTTCAGTTAGGAGGAAGTGCTGGATATTGTGGTCTTTTAAGAAATTTGGAAATTGAACGGCGAGACTCTTCGGAGTTAGGAAATATGCGAACAAAGTTTTTGTCAAGTTTAGCGTGGAATTTTCTGTTCTGATCAGAGCCAATAGTTTGTAGAATGCTTCTATAATTTTCGTCTTTATATATACTTATAGGTTTAATTTTAATTTCGGTAGTAATTTGGGGGATCGAATTATCATTAAGGGTTTCTTCCGTGAGTTTATTGTATTTATTACTCGTAGATGGCGCCACTGAATTTTCTAAGGTGACTTGGCAATTTTTTGCAGTGAGTCTCCTTGCCGGGAATTCAAAGTTCGATTTTTTGGTAGGTGAATTATTGGGAGTTAAATGTCGTTTAAGTTGGTTAGTATCGGCAATAGGGAGGTTAATATTGTTAGTAGGAAATCCATCAGAAAATGTCTTACCCATAATGGACCACCATTAATGGTTCTTTACCATTAATGGAGTGTTGCTGGTCCTGAAGACTTCGAAAGCTCGTGGGTACTTCATCTCTTGTTCTGGCGTGACTGGAGCGTTTACCATTAGTATGTGGTAGATAGCCAATTCGGCCCCATTGAGATCAGCTTCGGTAATGTGATATGGCGTCTGTCTTCCATCTATAGATTCCGGATCAGATCGCATGGCCCAGTCAGCATTAGCAATAGTAGCTTTTTTCCCCTGTCGCTTCTTAGCATCTCTTGCAACTTTTAGCAAAGCGTCATCATTTCTCTGCCTGGATGGTGAGTCTTTAAGGGATTTATTTCTAAGATGAGATGTCGCATTTTCCATCGTGACGTCCGAGTCAGAATCTGAGTTGCGGTAAAATTTACTGACACCGAAATTGCCCGTTGGGCCGGCTACCCCAGCCCGGTCTGCCATGTGCAAGCCAAAGCCCCACAGACACACTTGACTGAACGTACCCGGTAAACGAGAGAGCTAGCGTAGACAACCGTCGTTAACTGTCCTCCGAGGAGAACTCGTCTGAACGCTGAAATTGATGAACACTAGAAAAATCATGAACAAATGACTGCTCCGCAGCTAGATGTTTAAGAAGTGGAGTGCCTGGGTCCGATTGGACTTTATCTCCAGTAAGCAAGTTAAAGGTATCAAGATATGTGTGCTCAGTAAAATAAAATTTAAAGGTGGAAGAAATATTAAGTTAAGAGTATATTACTATTAAGAATTAAAAACTTAAAGGAGGAGAGAGAATATTAAATTAAGTTAAAGTAATTAAGTATGGCTCGATAAGGAAAAAATGATAGAAAAATTTAAGTAATTAAATTAATAATTAATTAATATTAAAGTATAAAAGAAAAATAAAATTAAGAAATAAAAAAAACACATGTCGAGAGGAAACGAAAATAAAAAAGGCCCGTTTCAGGGTCGTACAACTACGTATTGAGATGATAACGAAGCCTCGAGAACAAATGACTGCCGAAGGAAGCTCGCTGTACGGTATTTATCTGAGAAGACCGATTGCGACGCTCCCTGGCGGATTTGCAAAAAATGCAAATTTGTTGCACTTCAGAATACGACGTCACACGATGATGACAAAATGACGTCACTGTGCTGTAAATTTCGTAGACTTGAGCTTCGGCTTGCTGAGATGACGTCACGGGATTAACGGCTTGTTTATTGGTTCTTGGGATAGATATTGGGTCTCGCTGTATAATGACGGCTCACGAAGTAAATATTTGAGACTAGATAGGTAAGAAAAATGCATTCCTGCTATTTTTTTCCCTAACAATTTGGACCAATACCTGAGAATTCAACTTATTATGCCACATAACAGCGAATAGGCAGCAGATTTGTATTGTCAAATATCGCATTAATTATCAATTTTAAGATTGTTTTGTTTAAATTGAAATTCGTATTTATGTATTGAAAGTTTTTGTAGCATTAATATTTTCAAATTTAAATATCACCCCCCCCCCTATTCATCCATCGGTGCCGCATTTCTGAAACATGCCCTCCTAATAAAAAAGGTTTCCGACCCCTGGGCTAGAGTATCATAGAGCTTACTCTGTGTGTAAATTGTTGCATGCATACGTGTTAAGTTCCAATTAACGTCTTTTGTCTGACAAAGTCAAAACGACTATCACTATACATACACAATGCATTGTTGATTATTGGAACAAATGATTTTTACATCATCAGCATAAAATTCCATTTCAATAATTGGGAATGTTGCCATATCATATATATAAATACTAAATAGTTTCAGATTCTCCCCAGCTGATGCTGGGTAGTGTTTGCGGAGAAATTAAGTTGATCTTATACATGATTGACTATTGCCGAGAAACTTTGAGGGCCTATTATATCCTGATTTGAAGAACATGAGAGGTTGCCCTCCAAATGGGGTTATCAGATGCAGATAAGGCTGCAACATATGAGTTCCAACGTGTACGAATATGGACCCTGATAAGGGATAGGATGCAGTTTAATTCAGTTTTAAGATAGGGGCATGGGACAAATGCCAGTCCCTTGTTCGATTTCTCTCTCTGATCACGTAACATCGCAACATGTGAAATTTTAAACCATGTAAATAAATCACGAAGCACATGGTGCGAACAAACGTGGTCTGCGATTGGAAGTCTGCAAGGTTTGTGTTATAGTTTGGGGCAGAAATGCCCAGAAACTTTAAATAAATATAAAAATAAAGTTTTAGCTTAAAGTGCAGAGTAGTTATAGATAACAGGGAAGGCGGTCTATTGCCTTTATAGATATTGACGATAGCTAGAAAAATTAAACATAAATAAGATAAACACCTTTTTGAAAATGTGTGGCGTGTAAGCCTGAAGCGAAACATACATAAAACAAATAACTAGTTTAAAAATAACACAAGTTTATTTAGACATATATGGAAGTTGAATTAAAACAAATAAAAAAAATTCAACACATAAATACTTGCTGTAAAGATACGGGATTGTAGGGAACCTTACACAGGTTTAACTGCTCGAGAATTAAAAGTTCGTGAAGTTTTTAAAAAATACAGACGAACAAAATGTTTTTTTCTTCTTCTAGCTTTAACAGGAGATATTGTAAAAATCAAAACAACTCACATTTTGGGAGACCCAAATCCCTTGGGTGTTTTAGTGAGAGCGGTAAGCTTAAAAAAAAAAAAAACTGCTGCATAACACCTTGCGCGAGCATTAGGAATTACGGCTAGAAGAGGCATAAACTCGGGCACGGCGAACCCTGGTCGAAGTATAAACATCGCAGGTAATGGCTTCTTGGAAATGGAACGGTTTGCATGCACAGCATATTGCTAACTGTCAAACACCGGGCACCGACTGGAAGAACACACACCGCTTCACTGAAGTAGCTCGCTGTACGGTACTTATCTAAGAAGGCCGATTGCGACGCTCCCTGCCGGATTTCCGAAATAATGCAAATTTATTGCACTTCAGAAAAACGACGTCACACGATGATGACAAGATGACGTCACTGTGCTGTGAACTCCGTCGACTTGCTGAGATGACGTCATGGGATTAACGAAACGTTAACGCTTTAATGACGGCTCACGAAGTAAATATTTAAGGCTAGATAGGGAGGAAAAATGCATTCCTGCTATTTTTTCCTAACAGTTTGTGTGGTTTACATTGCTGGAAGTTTAATGTCAGTAATTCTGCGTGTCTCTATCAATAATAATGCTTGGCAGAAAGGCAGCAATTAAAATATGTGCCTAAAGTATATTCAGTCTAATGAAGTAAATAGATCTTAGTACTATTTAATATAAAACTGCAAATACCAAAGCCTCTAACTCAGCAATATGTGCAATGAAAATCTACAAGCAAAAACACTTAAAAATTAAAATGACTTAAAAATCAATTTAGCGTTTGTTAAAAAAAAAATTAAAGTGAAACTCAGAAGCACTGTTACAAACAAATTAGCTTACACACAAATTGAAAAGGAATGTAAAATTTATTAAAAATACACAAAATTACAGATTCAAGATTTTTTAAAAAATATATGTATTAATTACATTATGAAAACATGCACACAAAAACCAACACTTTTCCTTAATTCATATAGCAAACCTTGAAACTGTGTCTAAATTCAGTCAAGTATAAAAGGTGACAAAAATACTTTTAAAATGAGTTTTGTTTGCTTTAAATTCTCTTAAATATATAACTCTTGCATAGTAAATAGTCCATAAGTTTTCTAAAGATCTCTATTGGCCTGAAAATATAAACAATTAAGAAATACAGTAAAAGCTCTATAAATTACACTCATAATAAATAAAATACCTAACTATGTCTCGCACTAAGGTAAACATCCCTAGTGTTAACACATAATGCAAAACTTAAAATCAATGCAACTTTATTTCATACACAACACTTCATTAAATTATGAAATTCACACAGTATGAGAACTAAACATTTTCTAACAAATGGCAATCTCTTGGTTACTGTGCAAATTATGTAAATATTTTAAGGATAAGCATAATTGATTGAATCAGCTGGTAAGCAGTTTTATGATGAAAACATGGCTGTTGATATCGCATTAATTATTCCATTAGACAGGTATGGTATCATTTTGTGGCTACTAGCTGCTGTTTGCCTGATATCATGTAGCTCAGGGCTCCCAGCGAGAGAAATGCAATAAACCTAGATTGTGTTGATGTGGGATGCGGTAATAAAATACAAATATGATATTACACACATTTTATTGCCTCACATTAAGAACACAAACTACACCAGGCAACACGGACAGATACATTTCAAAGACTAACAGGACATATCGTTTTAGCCGGTAGGCGGCGTCAACAGATTGGTCACGAGGGTATTGGCAACTTGGCGATCACAATTGTAGCGCCAACAGATTGTAATGTGAAAACCAAGCTGTTTTTAAATTTAAAATCTAGCTGAATACTCATGCTTTGCTACGGAGTACATTCAAATTAAATACAACGGTCAATGTATGTAGTTAATGAAAAAATAAAATAAATATAATGGTCAATGTATGTAATTAATGTAAAAACAAATAAATAAATACATTTTTTTAAAAAAATCGTAACAGATATTTTTATAGAAAAAATAATGTAGAAGAAAATATTCAAATTAAATCTAATAGAACATACTAAAGAATATAGTACAGTTTGAGGAACATTTCTTTTACTGTATTTTAATATTTTGGATGTCTGACACATTAGCAAAAAACATTTTTTGTCTATTTCATTGCTATGCACGTTACACCAAATTAGTTTAAAGTATCACAAAATGAAAAGAAACCACATGATCAGCATTCAATAAATTAAATTCTAAAAATTAATCTTTAAAAATTCACCGAAAATCAGAAAATGGAGGTAAAGATTCGAAAAAGATTTCATTTTAAAGGAATTTTTAATGATCTTTCTCGTGATGTAAATTTTATAACCCTCAGATTTTTATTTTAAATGCAAACTTTAAAGAATGTTACAAAATCAGCTAAAATTTAATTTAAAAAAATCTAGGAAATTTTTTTTTCAAAAATCTTTCTTAGTGCACCCCTACACTATAAGAAGAATCGTCATGCAAAATTTCAACCCTTTAGGTCCAGCGGTTTGGTCTGTGTTATCTGTCAGTCAGTCAGTTACAGAACTGTTTTAAATATATAGATTATAAAAAATACAAATACGATAATACACACCCCATTTTCTAAGATTACTTGAAGTGAAATTAAAGTTATTTTATTGAATTGCCAAATTTAATCCATTCCATCATTCACCTCCAAATTAATATACAGTGTCATCGAAAAAGGTATCTGTAATTTCAAAGTGAAATAAAGAACCATATAATAATACTCTTGGTGTTTATTTTTTCACCAAAAGATACAGAAACAAATCAAGTTTTGGACACTATCTAGTAGGTTTCGATAGGAGCACCACTCGTCGTTCAACAAACATCTAGGCGATAATCTATCTTCATCCAGGTACGCTCAGTCACTATTGCAGCAGTGATTGTTAAATAAATGGCATTGCCCAGGATCTTCTCCAGCGTACACAATGTTTTTCAGGTAACCCCATAGATAAAAATCTAGGGGGGTCAAACCGGGGCTTCTTGGTGACCAAAAAATTGGACCATCCCTTCCTATCCAATGTCAGAACCCATGTAGGAGGAAGTGCGACATCACAGCATCGGCACATGCCCCCTGTCACGGTCACCATGACATGGAAAAGTAAAACTCCCAGAGTTAACATACCATCTGCTGCTACACGAAATCCGATTGGTTAATTGTTGTTCCTGGCATACACAACTGAAATCATGGACACTTTTTCAATGACCCTGTATATATTTTAAAATGCAAGCTTATTATGTATCATCTATAACAGGGGTTTCCAACTTACAAGTGTCAAAGGGCCGCAATCGAAAACACCTGTCTAGTGGCGGGCCGCAATTTAATCAGGACCATACCCATGACTTTTTTTCTTGAGGGAGGGGGATTTGGAGGATTTGTGTGTAGTATGTACTATGAAATTTTTAAAAATTCGAGGATGAACCTCCAACAACGACCTTGATTATAACTGGCCAACTTTCGTTAAATTGCACAGACACACACAAAAAATGTCAAATAAGAAGTGAGAGGGGGGGGGGGGGGGGGGGGGGGGTTATGAAATAGTACATGAGTGGACACCCTACTTTTCATGAAATTCGAGGAAAATCAATTTTTTTTTTGTAAATGAACAGCATTTGAAAACAAAGATTTTTACAAAAACATTTTTCTTTAACTAAGAATATCTAAATTGATGCTGCAAATTATTTTCCTAGAAGTCTTCGCGGGCCGCAAAAAAAGGCACCGCGGGCCGTATGTGGCCCACGGGCCACCAGTTGGAAACCCCTGGTCTATAACATGCTCCTTCAATTACATCTTTCACCAATTCTACTTTAAGTATCCAGGTGTGACCATTTTGACAATATCTATTGATTGCCTGATTTTGCCATCCTACTTTTACAGTTTCAGTTTAATAGAATTTTGATTCTTTTAACTTAGGAAAATATCTCTCTATGCACAAAGAAGAGTGCGGTAAAATGGTTAAATTAGTCATGAAGTTTGATAAATTATTGAATACATCTTTGATATATCACAAATACCAAAATTCTGAGAATGGTTATGTAAGAGGGAAACACATCCCATTTTAATTGAAATGATCCCAACTTGAATCTTTTTACATTCAAACACATACTAACGTCATTGTAAGTTATATTTTTTTATTAAATTGTCTTACTGTATAAAAATTATACTTATAAGAAAAAAATGGCTATATTTTAACTTATAAGAGAAAACATCAGATGAAATTTTTTTGGGGGAGAGGGGACTTTGCATAAACCCATATGGTAAACAAAAAACCCAAGTCTAGAAGCCCTGATATACCTAAATTAATAATCTTCTGAGTAAACCAAAAATAAAATACAACCAAAGATATGATACAGACCACAATACTATAGCAATAAGCATCAAATAGAAAAGATATTTTCCACGGAGGCCTTTTAGGGAGAGAATTACATAATTCTAAGAGGAACTCCCTCCCTCCACCCCCAAAAAACCCATAAAAATTAAAGGCAAGCTAAGACCTTTTTAAGCCTTTTTCTGTTCTAATGCTGACACACTTGGCATGAGATATTAACCTTTTCTTATTCACAACAGTCTTGCTGACAAGGGTGGCTCCAGTCCAGAGATTTGGGGGGAGGGAGGGGGGCAGCAACGTCGGCTCTTAGGGTTATATATATATATACACACACATATATATTTTTTTTTTTGGGGGGGGGGGCAATTGCCCCATCTGCACCACCCCCCCTTGGAGCCGCCATTGCTTGCTGGCTACTTTATTATAGAAGCACCATTTAGGTGAGCTAGCATTGCTTCCTATGAGGGGACAATGCAGTAACGACCAAGTCCTACTTGGGATTTGGATTCAAGCCCACAGCATGGAAGAGCATGACGCTAATCACTGTATGACCCTTTTAAGTAAAACAATACAAATATAATGAGTTTTCCTGAATAGAGAAATAAAATTTATTTTTAAAAATGGCCCTTAAGTCACCCATACCAAACCCTTAAAGTCATATAGAACATTTGCGTGCTTTTTTTTTAAATTTGCTTGTGAATCAAAAAGAATTAAGAAAAGAGGCACCTCAAAAAGCATTTTATAACTAAACAACACTTGAATCTTTTAAAGAAATTAAAGATTACATAGTACTTAAACTATGTTATCTTTAATTTATAGTTACTAACCAACCAATCAGCTTTTAGAGCCTGTAAGAGGTTGGTTTGAGTCATTAAGTTTTAGAACCTGGTTGTGAACCAAAATGAATTTAAAAAAAAGAGGTGCCTCAAAATCACTTTATAAATGAACTAGCTGAATATCCATGCTTCGCTACGGAGTACATTCAAATTAAATACAATGGAGTTAATGCCAAAAACAGCAAAAAAAAATATATTTATAATAAATACAATGATCAATGTATGCAATCAATGCCAAAAAAATAAATAAATAAATAATAAGAAGAAAAAATAAGAAAAATCATAATGGATATTTTTTATAGACAAAATAATGTAGAATAAAATATTGAAATTAAATCTAATAGAACATACTAAAGAATATAGTACAGTTAATACAGTACAGTTTGAGGAACATTTCTTTTACTGTATTTTAATATTTCTTTGGATAATGTCCAATCATCTGCCACATTAGAAAGAAAAAAAAAATATTTTTTTGTCAATTTATTTCGTTGTTATACACATGACACAAAATTAATTTAAAGTATCACAAAAAGAAAAGAAACCATGGGATCAGCATTTAATAAATTAAATTCTAAAAATTAGTCTTTAAAAATTCACCAAAAATCAGAAATGGAGGTAAAGATTCGAAAAAGATTTCATTTTAAAGGAATTTTTAAGATCTTTATCGCAATATAAGTTTTGTAACCCTCAAATTATTATTTTAAATGCAAACTTTAAAGAATGTTACAAAAACAGTTTTAAAATTTAATTTAAAAAAATCTTAAGAAGAATTTTTCAAAAATCTTTCTTAGTGCACCCCTACACTATAAGAAGAATCGCCATGCAAAATTTCAGCCCTTTAGGTTCAGTGATTTGGTCTGTGCATTATCTGTCAGTCTGTCAGTTGCAGAACTGTTATATATAGAGAGAGAACACTTGAATCTTTTAAAGAGATTAAAGATAACATAGTACTTAAAAAGTAACCAACCAATCAGCTTTTAGAACCTGTAAGAGATTTGTTTGAATCATTAAGTTTCACATTAATATTAGCTTTTAATACTTAATTAAGTCTTTAATTATTAATTAATTAATTTTATTTTGCACCTTCAGTATGGTATAGAGTAAAACCTAAACACCATAAATAGGACCTCCCCCCCCCCCCCCCCCGAAGGACTACAGTGACACCTAAAGTGTAGCATACACATTGCTTAGAATAACAAAATAAACTGATTGATAAATGTGCAAAAGAAAACAAAGATATAATTTAGAAAAGAGAGAGAGATAGGGATCCATAAAACAATATTTCAGGTTTGACAAAGAGGTATCACAAGGTGAGAATCTAAAAACAGTAAAAAAAAGCGAGCACACTGATTAAAAAAAGAAAATATGACAGTAACATATAGAAATACACGTCTTTTGAATTTTGCTATTTTAATGGAGAGATTATAGTAAAATAAACAAAATTTACCATTTAACTTCCACATTAATCATCTTCTCATTTTTCTGAAAAAAAAAAAAAAAAAACAATAATAATAATATACACATATATTAACCTCTAGAAATTACATATGATGAGTGATCACAAACAAGCTAGTAATTTATTAAATTACAGGCTCTCTAGATCAAGGATCAGTAGACATTTAATATATTTATTTAGCCTATAGTATGTGTCACATATATCTTTATACAAATTAAACCACAACCCTCAAGCTATAAACAAAATGTATGCCGATAGGCCTTAAATGAGAAATTTGTCAGTGATGATATTCATAATTCTATGTTCTTTACAAAAAAAATTTTTTTTACAATTAATACTGTAGTGTCGCTTCTCTGACTCCAATATAAATATTATTTATTATATATTAGATGTTGCTTATATAACTAAATAATGTCGCTTCGGCAGACGACAATTAAATCCTCATCAATTTATTCCACATCAATTTATCGTTTGGCCATCAAGATTTTAATTAAATAAGTTGAACATGTGTGGCAACATAAGTGATATAAAAAAAGAAGAATCAATGTTTTGGTTGTGCCAGTTAGATGTATTCAATGTCAAAAAGTAGATTAATTATTTAGTTATATAAGCAACATCTAATATATAATAAATAATATTTATATTGGAGTCAGAGAAGCGTTATTATTATTATTATTATAATTATTATTCACCTACAATTAAAGACGCTTCAAATACCATTAGCATTTTTTAAATTTGGCATTCTGAGCTCTTAATTCAAATTGTGGCTGTTTTTTATAAAACAAAAATATAGTGTAAGATATGTATAGTATATTTATTAGAGGCACTTGTTCAAAGACATTTGCTCACTATCTACTTTAATGAAGATCCACTGGTTGCTTTCAATTGGGGCACCCTATAGGTGAATGAACAAACACTACCTCAATTTTGACTGAGTACACTCAGGGGTAGTGTTGTAGTGTATGTTAACCTAAAATGAAGTCCCCTTAAGCATAGAGCCCAATTGGAAGAAATGGGTCCTAATTGCTTGAAAATGGCCTGCACAAACACATACAAATTAAGAACAAATACTAGAATCAAACTAAAAATAATATTTACTTATGCAGAGATGGCTCCTTGTAACAGACTACTTTAGATCGCCTTCTCAAAGAATCTCTATTTTCTTCTTTTGCTATGAAGAAAAGATAGTAAATCATTTGCTTTAAACAATTGTATAAATGTCTTGGACAGTTAAAGCTTGTTTATTCATATTTGATATAAATGATTATTTTTAAAAGGAATAAGAAAAAAAACATAAAAAAAACTGAACAAATATTGATTTCTGTTGAAAAGTGCTCCTAATTAGTCACACAACCAAATAAAGATTAAGATTTTTTACCTTAAAACATGCTGCTTTTGATCCCAATGAAGCAACTGTTAGGACAGTTTCCTATTTTTAAACTATCAAAAATAGACAAAAAAATTTGTTTTTCCCATACTGAATTACATAACCACAACAGTTCATGCTCATGATCTTTTACTACTTTTACTTTGCTTCATTATTGGCAAAAGACTTTGCATCAGTTTTTAAAATATTGTGTTGAAATTAATGTTATAAGTAGAATTTGAAACCAATTTTAATTTGCCCTCTAATGGTAGAGCTAGGTGCTATTTTTTTTTTTTTTAAACTTTTGTCCCTACTGGCTAATTGGACTTTAATTCAATAACAAAAAATTTGCAACAAAAAAGTTTTGTTAAAAGATTACTATTATTCTCAGTGGTCTTAGAAAAGATTTTAGATGGAAATGAGCTTCAACTTCAGGGTGTAATTCAGTGGTGCACAAACTGTGGGTCGTGACCCAAAGAGGAGGGTATTAAGCAAAATTAACTGAAGGGGTCGGGGGTAGTTTGAAGTAAATTTATATCATATTGAATTATTTAATTGAAAAATATGCTTTCAATTTCCTGTAATTACTTACTTTTAATATTTTAATTTTTACTTTGTATATGTGAAAAAATATGTCTTATATTGTTAAATAAAGTGTCAGATAATCTATGTAAATAAAAGAAAAACTTTGTCAGTCGGGGAACAATTCCGCATAGACTGTTTCCAGTGTGGTACTGTCCGACCACAGTACGAAGAACCACGGTTAGCATAGTGCCAAGATGATTCTATTCACGCTGTAGGTAAGGCTGCTTAGGAAGGAGGGGGAAAAGTCTCGTATTCTATCGACATTCTTTAGAATCAGTTACTAACTGCGCTTGCTTGCCTTTTCCTCGTCTGTTATTTTGATTATTATATTAAAATTAATGCATCCTTTACCCAACACGACTGCTCAGAATAAGCCGTTCCGTAGTGATTGTAAACGTATAATACACAATGTAATTAAAATGTGTGATAAAGAAGCACTAGAAGGAAATGTTATTGTTCCAGTTTCGCAATCCCCAAAGAGAGCTAGTAAAATGACCGGGATATCAATGTCCAGTGTAAAAAGAATATGCAGATAAGCAAAGGGTGAAGAAACTCCAAAATTTGAATCTCCGAGGAAACGTCAGAAAAAAAGAACCACCGAAAATGTAGCTTTGGATAATTTTGATTGTGATGTAATCCGTAAATATCCACTCTTATAAAACTCCTATTTTTTAAATAGATTTGCTTCTTTCTTTTTATTATTTTGAAATTATTATTCACATATTCGATCAAAATTAAAGTTTTAAAAAGTAACTTTAAAATTGCGGACAAAAAGCAGTCTGAAATGCATTCCGTATTTCATAAACAAACACATCTGAAAATATGACGTTTTCCCCTATTTTCTAAGTAGACTAGCTTTTCTCGCGCATGCGCAACAGCTTCCAGGGACCTTGCTTCCGTGGTCGGACAGTATCTGTTATGAAATTCAGCCATGTTTGAAAATGTCGAAATCGATGCTTTTTTTTTTCATGAAAATGCATAAATGTTACATATTTGGAAAGAGCTTTAAAAACTGATATTTTTTCTGCATACACTTATTCTGTTACTTTAATAGTTGTAGAGATACTTCAATTCTAAATGCATACTCCACCAATACAAAATGTAACTGCCATGTTTTAAAAGTTAAAATCAATGTATTTTTTTTAAAAGAAAGTACATAAATTTTACATATTTAGAAAGAGCTTTAAAAGCTGATAATTTTTTCTGTGTACACTTATTCTGTTTCTTTAATAGTTTTAGAGATATTTCAATTTTAAATGCATACTCCACCAAACAAAATGTAACTGCCCTGTTTTACGTCGTAAACACAGAGTGATTCTCACTGAAAAAACGAATCACTGAAAATAAATGTTTCATCGTGTCTAATTTTTAATTATTTTTCTATTTTTCATACTTTTAATTCAAACTTTATAATCATAAATAGATCATTTGAAGATGTACTGATTTTTTGGCAATTAAAAGTGAAAAAAAATTTTAATTCAAATGAACTGTTATTCGAGTGTCAAGTGATTCAATAACTGGACGAAACCCGGCTAGTTTATAATAAAAACTTCATCAGCAAAAGGCTATATTTACACTGCCTCTATTTGCTTCTACCTATTTATGTGAGACTGGGTCTTCAAAGTTAGAGTGGTTTAGACAGTGGAAACAATCCCAACTGAAATCAAAAGCATTAGTCTTTGTTCTTTTTGGAGTAGCACAAAGAGAAATGGGTTTTTCATAACATGTGGTTTTCAGGATTCAATATTGAAGAAACTTTATTATTTTGTTGGGAAAAAAATAATTAAGGATTAACAAAGATAAAAAAAAAAAATCAAGAATTTTCAAAGATTGTTAAGGATTAGGGATGCCTGTAAGAGAATATTTTCTAAGGTAAATATGTACAAAACAATAACAAAAAAAATTCAGACAAAGAGGGATACTCCAGTACATAAATTTCTTATATTCCTGATTACATACCTTCAAGATTCCCCACATCTTTTAATACGGGGGAAGATTCAGTAAATTTTCTGTGGTTACTACTTTTCTTCACTCTTTTAGCAGGAGTTGGTTGACATAAATTCAGTCTTTTAGACAAATTATCTCCTTTGCGAGAAGATTTTGTTACAGTTTTGATATCATCTTCTACAGAAACAACTGTTTCTGAATGTTCATGAGCTTTGGTAGCATTTTGAAGAGTATCAGATGGAAGCATAAATGTATACACTTCTGTCTCCTCACTTAAATTTAACAGATTTTCAGAACTAAGTGGTGCCTCAGTTATGTCACCACATGGCTTATTTTTTTCAAACTGTATAATGTCTTTTGGTCCTGAAGACTTTTGGTTAGACAAACCTTCAAAAACAGATTTCGAAGCCCGCTGTATTTTTTTATTACTTGCAATGGATTTGGACTCTAATGCTTTAGAGAAGTTACATACTACATCAGTAGATGCAAAAGATACTCTTCTGATCTCAGATTTTGGAATCCTAATGATTTCTTGATGCAGAAAATCAGTTAATCTAGAACTTGATATTTTATCTCCAGGAGAATTAAGTGATTGTCTGTTTTCAATTCTAGCATCAGAATCTTCCACAACACTAGCAGAAGAAAGATTAGACTGATTTCTTTCAACTGTTTCATCAGTGGAAGCAGTAGGATCGACTTCCAAAACAAAATTACAATTTTGCAAAAGCTGATTTTCTTTCACTTTACTAAGAAAACTTTCAGTTTTGGAAAACTTATATTTGGTACCTTGTAATTTTGTTACACTACAATTTTGTAGCAATGGCTTTGGGATTTCTTTATTACTGGAAGAATTTTTAGTTTTGGATTTTGGTTTTGATTTTTTTGCTGGTGCTTTAGAATTTGAAACATCTAAGTCATAAACAGAAAAAGAATTTTGCAATTCTTTTTTTCCATGTGGCTTTTTCAAAGGGCACTTTTCACCACTTTCATTGTTTTCTTTCGTATAGGAAGCCTTTTTGCAAGATTTAGGTTTAAAAATAACGGTATCTCTTTTGATTTTATGAGATTTGTTTTGCTTTTCTTCTGACTTTATAGGTGTAAAATCGCTTTCTGATTCACTAGATGAGAAAAAAACTTGATATTTTAAATTTTTTCTTCTACGACTTGATCGCTTAGTAGGTGATACTGAATGTTTTTCATTGGGTGAATCAATACATTGAAATGTTTCACTGCTATTCTTACAAATTTTATTGTTTATGACAGAATCACAAATCTCATTTTCCATTTCATTTAAATGCATATCTTTGCTTAATACTGCAACTCCTTCAGAATTTTCGGTTAATTCAATTTTATCATTGCAAAATGTTTTCTTTACACTTGTATTAAGTTCTTCGTTTTCTTCTGGTACACTCAACTGAACATCAGTATTCCCAAGAGGAATGTTAACAGCGGTTGGTGAATTTCCTGAGGTAATTTGCTGAACAGGACGCAAGATTTCAGTAAGCTCCATGTCATCATTAAACAGTATGGTATGATTAGATTCAGTATTTTCATTATTTGAAACAGCAGTTCCAGGAACATTAGAAGGCATGTTGAGATTAACATTAAGACCAGTAATGTGCTTAGACGTATATTGCAAATTTGGTGAAGAACTATTTGCATCATCACTACCTGTGTTTTTCATATTAACAAATGCACAGTCAGGGATTTTGTTTTTTTCAGAATACTGTTCACAGTGTAATTCTGGAATATTATTATCTTCAGAAAACTGTTGGCTGTCCTTCAAAGCTGAAGACAGTTTTTTGTTAAGAATTGAATCTAAAGTTAATAGACTTCTTTTAGGAGTAGCATTTTCAGCAGATGTAGTTCCATTACCGTAGGATTTCCTGCTAGATCTTCGAGCTGGGGGAAATAACTGGGTCTGTCTTCTACTGCTACTGCTTTTACGCATGGTAGAAGAAAAATCAATGTCCAATTCTGGAGTTAGAGAAGTTTCACCAATTAATATACACTTTCTTGAACTTTTACTTTTCCCTGAATGTCGCTCAATATGATTATCTACAGATGAGAGAGAAAAAAGAAAATAAGTGACTAATTTTAAGAATAAATTGTAACAAATACAGAATTTTTGATTAACCTGAGAAAATTTTATAAAATGTCAAAGATATAATAAATATAATTTAACATTTTTCATAACATATGACCTGCAGACATATTAGGAGATAATCTGCCCAGGAATTGCATTTTGGGACAAATGATGTAAATCTATATATATAAAATAGTTCCATAACTGACTGATTGACTGACATAACACACAGACCAAACTGCTGGACCTAAAGGGCTAAAATTTTGCATGGTGATTCTTCTTATAGTGTAGGGGTGCACTAAGAAAGATTTAAAAAAAATTCTTCTTAGATTTTTTTAAAAATTAAATTTTTAAGCTTTTTTTGTAACTTTTTTTAAGTTTGCATTTTAAATAATAATCTGAGGGTTATAAAATTTATATCACAAGAAAGATCATAAAGAGTCCTTGAAAATGAAATCTTTTTGAATCATTACTTCCATTTTCTGAGTTTTGGTGAATTTTTAAAGATTCATTTTTAGAATTTAATTTATTAAATGCTGATCATGTGGTTTCTTTTCTTTTTTTGATACTTATTTAACATCACATGCATAACAACGAAATAGCAAGAAAAATTTTTTTCCGTCTAATGCGGCGGACAATTGGACATTATAAAAAAAAATATTAAAATACAGTAAAAGAAATGCTCTTCAAATTGTGCTATATCCTTTAGTATGTTCTATTAGATTTAATTTAAATATTTTCTTTTACATTATTTTGTCTATAAACATATCCGTTATGATTTTTTAATAAATATATATATATTTTTTGGCATTAATTGCATACACTGATCATTGTATTTAATTTGAATGCACTCCGTAGCGAAGCACGGGTATTCAGCTACTCTAAAATATAAGGAGTACAATTCTATACCTCCCACATCATACTGTACAAACAATGAAATTTGGTAAAAGCAGCATTATGATACAAGATTGGCATATGCCTATATTTTGGAGAAATTACTAAGAGGCCAAAATTATACTTTTTCTTATTTTTTTTTCTAATAAATGAAAAAGTAAGCAATATAGTAAGAAAAAGGAGTATATTGTATAGGAAAAATGCACTCCTACATTCAGCAGGAAACCTTTTGACTTACATTGTGTCAAAAGAAGAATGCATTTCAAATAAATTAATGAGTCACGAGCCTGTAGATCTATTTTAGAAATGTTTACTGAAGATCTGTTAAAACATTGTTGACGAGTGTATAATTTTATTGACTTTGCAAAGTCTAATGCATGGAGACTCTACATGGATGTAATGAATTCTAAAATAAGTATTTCAGAGATCTATCACCATACCTTTGATGAAAACACCTGAAGAAATACAGATGAATTATGTTTTACCCGAAACTTCATTTATTGGAAGAGCATCTTGAATTCAAAATCTAATTCTCAACGAAACTCGGAAAGATCACATGGGCCATATTATTACTAAAAATAGTGAAAATAAATGAAAAAGATGTAAACACTGCAAAAGTCAAACAATTACTGTATGTAATAAGTGTAATGTACCTCTTCATGCCAAATGTTTAAAAGATTTTCAAATTTTTAAATAATTTTTTTAATACCATTTTGGACTGATGTTACGAAAATGCAACATTTTGTAACTCTCGTAAAAATAAATGAATTTTATGGAAACAACTTAATTGTGTAATTAATGTTCTAAGAAGTATTAAAAAACTGTTTGGTGCATTTCCATCCAATATAGGAAACATGGAGCGGTCTTAAATGGGTTAAAGGTAGTGTAAGAAATTTAAGTACAGTAGAACCTTGATCAATCGTTTTTGAAGAGACTTAATGGACTAAACGATCTATGAGGGGAAAACTACACATGCAGGAACATAACAAAGGAATATTATCATCAGTACTGGATGAAATCAACGGCAAATATGGGAAAATGATGATTTGGGGAATGATCGATCGAGGTTCCACTGTATATCAGTCATCAAACAGTCAATATCTTCAACTATTATCTCAAATAAAAATACCTTACCTTCAGAATCTTCAACGAATAAAACAGGTGGTGCATCAAGATCATCAGGTAAATTTACAATGCATTTTGATGGGCTAGACTGAATTTCATCTGTCTCACCAGAATGAAAATTTACTTCATTTGATGTTGTAGCTGGTTCTGAAACACTACTATGAGTACATTCCCCATTTTCTGACGACAACACATTTACTTCTTCTATACAATCTAAAGTTGGTACCTTTATTTTCATCTTCTCATGATGCCTATCAAAAAAATATTGAAACAGAAAATTAGGGAATGAAAGTACAGGAAAAAAGAGAAAAAAAAAGTTTTTAAATCTGAAAACTAAGAGAAAGTTCATGATTTTAAACTACAGTTGACCCTTGACTTTTGGGTGTTTTATTTCAGTGAATCTGATTGTTTCTGCAAGTTTGTCATTAATAAATAAGAAACTTTTAAGAATTTTTTCACTGCAACTAAATCAAAATTAGTAAAATTTATAAAGCCCATTGTTGAAGTGTATGGTACTATACAGTATATAACAGTGCATTATAAACTTCTAATAGTTTTACTGTGATTAACATACTATATTTCTGTACGTCAGAGGTAAACTCACTTATGATAATAAGTGAATTTTCTTTATTTTTGATATTTTTAAAGTGACTCCTTTTGGATGGAGCTTATTTGAGGAAAACTGTCAAATATACAAAATAAGATTGTGGGTTAAATATAGATTTATAAACTATCGCATATGTAAGTCCTGATGAGAGGTAAACCATCACAAAGCTGTCCTGAAATGCTCTCCTGACAAATTGGAATTTTGCACATATAATAGTTTATCTCTGACATACAGATTTACACTGTGTAGCATCAGTCTCACTCTTATTTAAAATGCAAGTGCATACAGTTGACAATGAAAATTTTCCATATACTGTTTTTCCTTCTTGTTTAGGTTAAACATTTACAGCAGTATTAAAATTAAGGTTGGAGGGGGGGGGGGGGGGGCATAGATTTTCCCCATTTGTGGGGGGTCATGCACCCTTGTAAATGTTTATGATCAACAGGGCTGGTTTTCCTCCAGCACATTTAAGAGTTTGCTAAATTAAATCTTCCATTACATGTTTTTCAAAAATATTTAAATCTGAATATTAAAATTTAATAAATTATATAATTTTATTTAATTTAAATTTGACAACCTGACAGTTAAGCAAAATTATTAAAACTATGAAAGAGTAAAAATAAGACATTGGTTAAAACTTTCCTTTGAAAGATTTCTAAAATACTCCTCTCACTCTAATTCTGGTGTATTCAATGTGCTAAAGGAAGAAACAGTTTCCAGACACAAAATAAAGAAACATACAGGTTTAGAGATAATTTTTAAAATAATCAAGGCCTTCAAATATGACTTGAATTTTTAAAATTTTTCGCACAACGATGATGAAAATTGAACTTTTAATATAGGTTTTATTTCCAGAATATTACATTATATATCTGAGTACAGAATGAAAAGAAAAAAAAATTATAAAATGTTCCCTTTCCCTCTTGAAATAATGATTAAAAAATAAGCTATGTAAAACAAAGTAAAATGTGCTTCTCAGTAGACGGTACATCACATCACATCACATGGATCTTTGATGAGGTGTTGTTCCATTTCTCTGGTTATGTTAACTCTCAAAACACCCATATATGGGCCACTGAAAATCCCTTTGCCACCCACCAAACACCACTCCATGATCAAAAAGTTTGTGTGTGGTGTGCGATGTATTGGTTGCATATCACAGGCCCAATTTTCTTTTACACCTCTGTGAACACCAATGTGCAGTTGGACATTTTTGAACAGTTCGTGAATCAACACCCATATATGGGCCACTGAAAATCCCTTTGCCACACACCAAACACTACTCCATGATCAAAAAATTTGTGTGTGGTGTGCAATGTATTGGTTGCACATTACAGGCCCACTTTTCTTTTACATCTCTATGAACAGCAATGTGCAGTTGGACATTTTTGAACAGTTTGTGAATAAACGCTCATATATGGGACACTGAAAATTCCTTTGCCACCCACCAAACACCACTCCATGATCAAAAAGTTTATGTGTAGTGTGCGATGTATTGGCTGTACATCAAAGGCCAATTTTTATTTATACCTCTGTGAACACCAATGTGCAGTTAGAAATTTTTGAATAGCTCATGAATCAATGTTGTGATGATCGTGAGTTAAAGCAGTGTTTCCCAATCAGGATTTTACGAAAGATTGTTAAGGGCTCTGCAAGAAATACGGAAATAACACTTATGTCATAAAAGGGAAAACAATTTTTCCTGATTCGGTACTGTACTTGGGTAACTTCGGTGGGAGAAGCGGGTGTGACTGTATATGCATTAGTGATGCAAGAAGTGTAGGATCATGTGGATGGCTAAACAGAGTGCTAAGGGCAATTTTTCAATTCAAGTGGACGAGTCAACAAATTTAACCAACAAATGTTATGTTCTAGTATTTATAAGATTTGTTAATGAGGAAGAAATTCAAGAAAACTTCCTCTGCTGTAAAGAATTACTTGAGACAAGCAGAGGATTAGATAAATTTCATATTTTATCTGCATATCTGGAAAAAAAAAAAGATCTTTCTTGGAAGAATAGTATTGTCATTTGTACAGATGGTGCTGTTTCCATGGTTGGCTCTATAGAAAGCTCTGTAACTCTTGTAAAAGAAAAAATGCCAATGTTGTTTAGAGATGAGTTTGGTAAAAAAGCAAAAAAAAATCAGAAAATGTCTCCTAAATATATGTTTGTTACACTTTTCTCCAGCCATTCCCAGCGCCATGGATTTTTAATGCCGAAGTCGATCGCATGAAGGTTTATTTTATCCGATTGACATACTATATCTTTTCTAACAGTCGCCATAACAATATTAAGAAAAATTAAACCAATCTATTTTCTAACACCACGTATTAAACTAAAGAAAAACACATACAAAATCAAAAGTACACAATGCCATGTGAGCAACAAGCAACACACATGATACGGAACAAGTTCCTGGAAAGAGAGGCAAATCGGGACCCGCAAATGAAAGAGTTTCTCTGATTTTGCTGTCATGTCACGATGATGACATAGCGACATGTATCCTTCCACCAATCCACTTCTTTCACTTCGATCGTGCTTGAAACTGCTGGTGCGAACATAGTATAAGCTAAATCAGAAAAAGTGGAACTTTTTTCAAAAAATTAAAAAAAGCAGTATTTTTCTTTTGCAGAAAATATAACAAAGTGGAAAAAACTCATGCCTAGTTGTTTCCACAGACTATTTTATTCATAGAGAAGTGTTAATGTCAAAATCTCTTGATAATGAACTACAAAAGGTAATTGATGTTATAAAAATGTTAAACTTCATTAAAAGAAAGCCACTTCACTCCAGAATTTTTAAAAAGCTCTGTAAAAACATGGATAAAGAGCATAAAAATCTGTTGTTATACACTGAAATCCAGTGGTTAAGTAGAGGCAGAGTTTTTAATAGGGTTTTTGAGCTAAAGGATGAAATGCATACACATTTTCAACAAAACGACAAACAAGATTTTATTAAATGCTTTGAGGATCAAATGTGGGTGCAGATGCTAGCTTATTTAGCAGATATTTTTCAACACTTGAATCAACTGAATAAGTTACTGAAAGGTAGCAGAGAAAATATACTAACTTCAAGTGACAAGATTCTTGGATTTAAAAGAAAATTAAACTTGTGGAAAGACCATGTTGTAAAAGGGAATCTTGATATGTTTGAATTACTGGCGGGACTAAAAAGGGAAAATGGATACCAACAAATTTCAAGTTCTATTGTATCCAACCTAGAGGAGCTGTTGAAGAAAATTGATTATTATTTTCCATCCCTGTCAACAGAACTATATGATTGGACAGGAATCCATTCTCTTGCACTTCTGTTCATCCTCAGAACTTTGTGACTTACAATCGGATGGTTCATTGAAAATGAGATTTAATGACATGGTTTTGGACAAATTCTGGATTTCCATTGAAAGTGAGTATCCAACAATTCATAGGAAAGCAATTAATATATTGCTGTAGTTTTCAACATTGTACATGTGTGACACAAGCTTTTTCTTCTTTAACAAGTATTAAGAGTAAGAACAAAAATCGTCTCCTTTCTGTGGAAGATGAAATCTGTGTATGTTTATCAAAAATCAGACCCTGAATTCAACATTTATGTTCCAAAACACAAGTGCAGATTTCACATTAATATTGATCTTAAATTATTATACTAAAGAAATTTATTATTTATCTATACATTATTATAATTATATTTAGAATTATACCAACTGCATGTAATTGCATTTTTTTTTTTTAATAAACGACTAAAATGATAGTCCTGTTTTAGCAATTCCCATTGTATTGTAGACCTCGAGTGTCATACTATAATGAATCCCATAGTTATTTTTGAAACTATTAATATATCCTATTCTAGCATTTGTTACTTATATCTATCGATAAATGAATAAAATCAGCAATGGAGTCAGTATTTATTTGAACTTTAATTTAACATGTACATAAAACATATTAAACATTAATTTAATATTTAAAAAATAGAAAAAACAAAAATTCTGACAAGGGTGCCCCGAGTCTCTAATCTCATTCCCAGGGGTGCCGCAAACATAAAAGTTTCGGAACCGCAGAGTTAAAGGAAGGTTACTTCCAGCGAGATGGAGCAATGTGTCACATACTGGCAAGGAGAATGGCAGAAATTGAGTCCTTCTTTGGCAACAGGATAATTTCAAAGGAGCTTTGTCCAGGGCCACTGTCAGCTGAGCCAAGGCCTGGGGGCAAAATAATACAGTGGGCCCCATCCCCACTCAATATTTGAACATTGTATACATCTTTTTTAGTGAACTCTTATTTTAACTAGGCCCCAGGTCTTCTTTTCTGAAAAGTGTATCGGAACAAGCCTCGCACTGTGGAAGATTTGAAGGAAAAAATCCTGCATAAAATTGCTGCTATTCCCCCCCCCCCCCACCCCAATATCCTTGCTGATACATTCAGGACCGTGAAATGTTGAATCAAAATGTGTATAACAGAAAAAAGAGATAACAGCTAGGAATGCGACATCAACAACAAAAGCATCGATGTTTTGAAACATCGATATTCAATATTAAAACATCGATGCTAATAAAACATCACCCAAAAACCATTGATGTTTTTGAACTTCCATTTTTTAAAACTGGTTTAGAAACCTCTAACATTAATGTTACATCGATAAGTCGTGGGGGGGGGTGGTAATTTTACTCTCTGAATCATCTAACACAAATGACAGAAACTTGGTTGCTAGAGTCAGCACATATCACCGAACTTCCATTATACATTTTATTACTTTTACCAGAAAATTGAGAAAGAAATTATTGCTATAAAAACAATTGATAGAACCAAAGCGATAAAAAAATATCTGTGAGTTTTTCATATTTAAATTGACTAAATGTGAAAAATTATTGTAAATATCAAGTCATATTTATTTACAAGTTGAAGAATAATTTACTTCCTGGAGGCTTAAATAATTTAGTATAAAAAAAAATTCTGAAGTTCCTGACTGTAATACAAGACCAAAGGATTGGTTTCATATCAATAGAGTATAAGGCAAAATCCTTTAAAAGAATTTTTTAATTTGGTTCAACAGAGTTTAATATTAAAAAAAAATTAACAAGTAAAAAAAATTAACAAATTTGTTTTATAAGGACAATTTATTAACAAATGCTTTATTTTCAAATTAAACAATCGAAAAGAAAATTACATACATTTACACCAATTTGAAGTACTGATGCAAAACCAGCATATGGGGGAAAACTGAAAAAGCTTATTTTTTCTTTACTGTAAATAATAATTATTGGGCCATATAATTATTATTCATTGGTTGTTGATTGCCATTTCTCTCGTTGCTAGGGGATCATTTCCCCTTTTGTATTCATCCTTTTTAGAATTCAGACCTACATTTACTGAACATGAAAATTATGTTACGTGGTTAATTTTTTTTATTATGGTACTTTTTCATTAAAAAAAATCAAGAAAATGTAAAACATCGATGTTGCATCCCTACTTCCAGGACCACATGTAATGCAATTGATTACGCATAAATCTAGGCATATTTAATATTTGCACAGTGAGAATTTGCTGTCTTCTTAAACAGGGATGACTCATGCTGTCTTGTAGCTTGAATAATAAGTCTTACGAATAGATAAAAAACCAAATTAAGTCCAGTTTATTAATTTTGAACTCAGACATTAGACTTACTATTTACAAAGCTAAAAAGACATAGAAATCATAGTTTACTGATTCCTTACATATTATCACGACACAGCAAAACTAAATAAAATTTCACCCCAAAAAATTATTTTGCTTCCATAACATCTTAAGTCCATTAAATATACATTACCCATTTTTCTGAGGTAAATTATAGATATCTGATGTGCAGTCAACATCTAAACAATTCAAAACTTCATGCAAGTCAGTTACAAGCGTTGTTATGGTTTTAGCCATTCCTTGAAGCTTTAAACGAGCAAACTGGAGGGGGGAAAAGAATAAGAATATAAATATAAATATATAAATAATGGCCAAACTTGTACACAAAAAGCTATACATACATTCAAATGTTACTAACATGAAAAAAATAAAGAAAAATTCAGCATATCTTTGTGCTCCAAGCTGCTTTGATAATTCATATTTCAGTTGCAGAAGACTGAAGAAAATGGGTTTTAATGAAATGGTTCTAAGGTTGGTCTATAGTTAATTGTAGAAACATTAAAACCTTGAAACTTTTCCCATATAAACAAAAGCAGCAGTCCTTTTTCAGTATTTTATGGAAGAAAAAATTATCTTTGCAAGAAATTTTTTTTATATTTTCTTAACATACATTTGTTATAAAAATCAGTGATGAAATTATTTTTAAAAATTATTATTATAAGTATTTATATTAACATAATATAGCATACCACAATCTCTGAATTACAATACTTTTCACTTACTTTTATTATAAAAATTAGGTAATTTATTCTTGATTTTTTTAAGACAATTTTCTCAAAATTAAGGAATATAAATATAACCATGGATAGAGAATTGCCTAGGCAAGGCTTTCTATTTACTGTTATTAATTCAAACATCTATTTTGATAATGCTTACAGAAAGCACCTATCTTTTTCTTATTAGTTAATCTAATATGGTATATAATCTATATAATCCACCTCGGCCCCCTCCTCTTTAATTATATATATAATAGCCGTTGTCTCTGTATAACACTTCCGGGCTGTACTCATCTTTCAATTGAAGCCCTCAGTAAACAAACAGCCGGTTCGGCTTAATTTCAATTTCAGATGCGGATCAGAATTTTTTCTTACCTAAAAACTAATATCTTCTCCATCAAATCGCGTTTGTTCAGCCTATTTTTCTATAAAACATTCCAAACTAAAAAAATGGATGCTTTTAGCTGTATATTTAACAGTTTTTAAACATCTGTTTACTTTGCAATGAATTCTGAAAGTAAACAAACTTGAATGAATCAAGTAGCTCAAGTATTCATATCGCGTAGTGAGCTGTAAAAAACTGGATGGCAGTCTATTATTCCAATCGCATGAAAAACTAAATAAATAAAAAATAATGAAAGGGTTTGCTTTTACAAGGTGTGGATTAAATGCAATATTGTTAGATAATTCGGGATATTTTTTAACTTTCATATACTTTTTCTATTATGACGTCATTATTAGTATTATAACGTCAAAATGACGGGTTACCTTCTAGTATGGTATATAAGTAAACATACACGATGAAACATTCAAATTTTTAAACAAGACAGAAAAGTAATAAATGAATACCCTAATTTGGTTACAATCTTTGGCAAAATCTTTCAAAATGCTGCTTTGATAAGCAGCTTCACAGCGAGCCTCTTGAAGGCCAACAGCGAGAGCACGGTTGTTCCTCACTAACTCATTGATGCGCTTCTTGTATGCACCTTAAATAACAGAAATTTATGTTAAAAACAAATTTAAGGTCTCAGTTTTAAGTCACTAATTATTACATAAAATAACTTAAATTATGAATAGAAAAAAAATGTATAGTTCAGAACTGAATATCATAACAACAAATAAAGACTAGAAAAATCAGTTATAAAGAGACTTTAAAACAGTATACACAGAGGGTCTCCATAAATACAACTAAAGGATTCTAAATGCATTATCCTGTCATAGTGCTGTAAAACTCAAAATTTCCCTATCTTTATGACAGAGACACGTACAAAACCTTCAAAATATGTAATCATGATGATTCTTTTTCTCCCAGTTCACTAAAATACTTCCCATATTAAAAAAAAAAAAAGTTTTTTAAAACATGCAGAGAATAAAAATTTACTCTCACTAACAAAATTTAAGCCCACACAATTAATGAAGCAGGAATGTATTCCTCATACATTTACATAAAAAATAGAGAAAAGACTGGCGTGATAGCCCAGTTTGCAAGAGCAGTGGGCCAGTGATCTAAACGCCCCTGGTTCGATGCTCGTCACTACAAATCTACCGCCGTGTTCACTAATGGTGGCCAGAGCACGTAAAATAGGGCGTGGCTACAATGTCCTCCAAGTTCTCAAATTTACCTCTGGAGGTGCGGGGTCAAGTGTTCCGGTCTCGTCACTTGACTCGGTTCAAAATTACGGGACCGGTCATTAGCCAAGTCGGACTCCAACCCTTGTGATGCTAATTCTAAACAGGAGCTGCACCCTCATCGCCCATAGCCTTCAGGACTTGATCTGATATTACTGTCAGTCAAGAGGCATAAGCAACAACAACAACAACATAGAGAAAAGACACAATGCTGTTTGTAACGCATAACATTTTTAAGGTATTTGCATTTATCTTGACATTTATTTGTTCACAATAGAAAGCTTCAACAAACAGAACAAAATGATGCAGAAAAAAAAAAATCGATAAAAAAAAAAATACATGGCAAGCATGGAGTCAGACCTCAAAAGCCAGTAATAAATTAGTTTTACTAGGATAAAGTTAAACAAAAATTCTGCTTTCCCAACAGGCTAAGATTATAATACTTCGATGACCAGTTTGTATTGGCAGTATTTCCCTATGCTATATAGCATTGTACAACATAAGATATGATACATTATCATTTTTCAGAATTGTATTGAGTACAGATTATTTAATTAAGAAATTCAAAGAATTTACAATAATTCAACAAAGAATGATAAATAGACAAAATGTAAAATTTTACATGGAGAACAAGGTTTCTACCGAAATACAAGGTATCTCCAAATATACACAGAATATCACAAAAAGATAGCAACTGGTCCTGAAATTCAAAAAGAATCAAATTATCCTTAAACTAAAGATTAGGTTTTCATACATTTCCTTTTCATCTTACAGATTAATGTAACCAGCCATCAAATAGAGTTTTTAAGAACAATTTGAACTCTTTAAATTCACCTAACTAAAAAATATACATTACAAAGAAGTTAACCTAAATTTTTGAAAATTCTGAGTCTGCAAGGTGCAGAAAAATATTATCAAATTTATTAAAATGTTTTCATTACTTCCTTGGATATTAAGAACACTTGAAAAAAATTGTCAACCAACAAAATATATGTTGTTGCAAATTATCATTTTTCCTTTTAAATCTGGATTTTAATATTACCATTAGTAAAAATTGTATATCATCACAGCTTGATTGGTACTGGTAAATATATTAATCCATCAAAACTCATACATTCATCAGTCCCTAAAGAATAGTAAATAACAGAAAAATGCCTAAGGAGTTTTAAAACTAAGTTCTGTAATAGATAAACAACCTCCATAACCTTTACAGCATTGCTACATAGAAATAAAAGTATCACATTTTATACACAATATAGAAAATCTAGATTCTACATTTTTAATTTTAAGTAGTACACACATTGCCCAGAGTTAACTGATTATATTTATGAAATACAAAAATATATTTTTAATCATGAATATAAATTAGTTTATTGTCCAAATATGAGAATAGTAAGATCAAAACTTGATTGTTTGAAGAAAATAAAAAGAAATATAAAAATATCTACAGAAAAATTTCCTACATATGCTAACATACCAATGCAAAGTAACTGTGAAATAGATGAGTTGCTTTTAGACAGATTCTGCTTTTGATAGCAGAGAGGCACATGTTTTTTTCTTTGTCTCTTCGAATTATTTGGCTTCATATCTGGATGTTATTTCATGAAGACTATCTAAGCAAATCAGAGAAAAATTTTAAAAATTTTGAAAATTATGCTACATAACATTTAAAAAATAAATAGGTAAACGGAAATCATGAAAATTCTAACACACTAGCAATTTTAAACATAACCGAATATGAGTACTTCACAAATTCAAGAAAATAATCATACATTTCAATTGTTTCATTTTGTCTTATTATAATAAACAATGGTTATATACCTCCTATACAAATCTTTTTAAAGTCTATTTTATTTACAGTACAAAATATAAATATCCATGAAAATTTACTAAAAATTTTATTCTGCACATTTATGTTACATACATACACACACTATTGTATAAATAGAGGAATTGATTAGAAAATCAAGAATTGTCACTAATTCTTTAGAATTAATTTTAGAATTTGATATTCAAATACACTTGGAACAAAACTGCATCATTTATATTGATTGAAATTTTTTTTAAATGTGGCAGAGATTTATCTTGACTATACCCAATCCACTAATACATTCTGCAAAATCTATAGTTTACTTTGTTTTGCAAGTACCCAATAAGATAATTCTTACTATTTATGAGAGAACAATACAGGAAGAGCCATAATTTAAACACAATCAAAATTGGGGTTCTGCCATTCGATGCTTGATATTTTAAGGATGAATAAATATATAGATAAATTTAAAAACTGATTCAAAGAAGTAGAAAAATTTGACAAAAGACTGACTTATTTGTATAAATACCCAGCAATCTTACAAGGCATTCCATTTCATAAACAAGATTATATTTTAATAAAATATTCTAATAACTAAATGCGTAAGATACAATTTTGTAATTCTTTTGCTTTTAATAAAGGAACCATTAAGAATGATCAAAACAACTTAACAGTTATGAAAGTAAAATGTAATCAATGCAAATATAGCATAAAATGATGTTTACATATGTAATGGATGAAAATTTATGAATCATGCATTATTAAAACATAAAATTTCCATAAATTTTAATGGAATTTGAGGCATCTGTTTACTGAATAGTTGTAAGAGCTATTATAATTTTAGGGAATGCTCAAATGAAATACTTTCAAGCTCATATCAAACACTTAATATCCATATCAAAACATATGCTGCATTAATAAAGTTTAATATTACATCTGAAAATATTTAATCAAAATCGTTTATTTCACCAAAAATCTTAATTTTCAAACAAACATTTCTTACATAGTATTAACATTCAACTTGATCTTATTCCAGTTTAATTCAAATACTATTTTTAAGTTCATGAGATCATGTTCGAAGCATGGAAATGCCAAAAATATATTTTAATTCAGTAAGCACAACATAAAATCATACCTTTACCTCTAATTCTTTACCCGACTCACGCAAAAAAAGACAAAATACGCTATCTACTTAAACGTTATGATTATTTTTTCCTCTGAACAACATAATTTTCTAACTCTAAAATAAAAAGAACAAAATGAGTTCTTTTTAACAGCTCAATTTCACTTTCAAAACTAAAATCCATGTTCACCCATATTTTCAAAAGCGACTCTCAAATAACCCACCAATCCTAGGCTCGATAAAATACCAAAATCAAAATATACTGCTACGAACGATTCTTGATGTCATTCACAGATAAAATGAATAAAAAATCATTCTAGGTTCCATGGTTTCTTTTAAATGTTAGCGAAGCTAGTAGGCGTGGGTACTATTTAGTTTTACCAATTTTTATTATTATTTTTTTTCTATACGACATCGGAGTGTGTGTCATTTTCAGTTTAGGAGAAAACTTTTTATTTTGTTTGTTACTAATCCCAGATTGTCTAGCAAGGCCAGACAATCTCCATGAAACCAAAAATATCTAAAAAGTCTAAAAACAGTAAAGGGTCCAGAATGACCTCGTCCTTTGTAAAACCCAAACAAGCCAAAATATGGGCAGGGGAGGCCCAAAATTTGGCTTGTTAAAGAGCCAAACGTCCCTCAGGTTAACGTCCATATCATGACCGGATCATCGCATAGACAAATGAGACAAATGTCTAGGACGCGTATTTCCAAAAACGGTAACTTTTTGACAGTATCTGGCAACTTGGCGAAATTTCGATTCCAATAGCTGGATCATGAAGCTACTAGATATTGCAACCCCGAACTTACAGTAACCCGTTTTTGTAGTCGCAACGTGCGCCATGTTGACAAATTCAAAGTGGTTGATATTCTCTTCATATATTATTGATGGTAGTGCAGTTCATAATTTTCTTTGATAGGTTTCAATTTGAAACTATTTGGTACGAGCATTATATTAATATTAACTCTAAGCTATATTTTTTGTTACTCTTGCATTTACATCTTGGACCCTCTTTTATGAAGAGCCCGGTCAAACTGTCTATTTTGAAAAAGATTTGTAAATAAGATAGTTTACTTTTCTGTTAGACAACTGTATATAATAAACAAATAAACAAAAGTATATTGCTTTTTATATGGTTATTGTGAATATCTAAAATCTAAAGGAAATGCTTTATAATGTTTCTTTTTATTTAAAGCAAAACTCTAAAAAATTTATGTATTTTTTTTCAAATTAGAATTTTGAATCACATGAGAAAAGAATAGAAGAAATTTTCCTTTTACATTATGTTCTTTCTAATTTTTAGTATCTTTTTCACGTAACAAACAGAATTTTTCAATTTCATAAAATAAAATAATAGGCCGACTATTACCGATTGTGTAGACAAGCTGCATAGCACAGCACAGCGTGTAAAACGTGTAAAAAATATTTTACGAAATTCACTGAGTCAATCAAAATTTAATTCTTTAGCTGTTTTATACATCGAACAAAATGCTTTGGATAATATTAATTAGGATGAAATAATTGATAATTTTTTTGAATTAAAGACTAGGAAACAAAATTTTTAAATAAAGTTTATTGATATTTATATACTTTTATTAGACATTTAATACAACAAATTCATTTTTTAAAATTTATTAACAAACTGTTCAAATTTTTCTAGAAAAACTAAAATCTATTATTGTATACAGTCGATTCCGGTTAATCGGACCACATCGGGATGCAATCCTTTTTGTCCTAATAACCGGCTGGTACGATTACACGAACATATCCTATTAAGCTTATGCAATAGGATATGTTTCTGTTCTTTAGGATTCGGTCCGAATAAGGGGCTGGTCCTATTAACCGGTGGTCCATTAACCGGATTCGACTGTATTAAATATTTTTTATTAATAAAAATTTAGGATTTGTTTTAGTTTTTCACATTATTTAGTTTTGTTTTATTTATTGTTTTATATTTTTGTGTGCTCTATTTCTTGTGGGAGAGGGAGGGGCCCGGGTAAAAAATAAATGTCTAGGGCCCCAAAGTGTATAAATCCGGCCCTGGTCTATAGAGGTAAATTTCGATGATTTTTTACTTCAAAGCCAATATTTTTTAACTCTTGAAAACTTTTGAAATGTATATCGAATAATGTCAACTTAATTTTAACAATACTTTTAGCCTTCTTCCAAGCACAATATTTTAAGAAAATTGAAAGGTTTCTTTGGAAATCGGCTGTTTTACAAAGATTTGACAGTGTTACCAGATTGCCGCCAAGTGCAAATGCTTTTGTATAGGCTTTGCGCTTGCTTACAAACAGAGAGTGCGACTGCGAACGCTGGTTGGCAAAAAGTCCGGGGAGAAGAGTCCTGGGACAGGTTATAGGGTTGCCCCTCGAAGAGGTCGATTTTCGAAATGAGGCCTCGGGGATAATCATGAGCACTGCCCACGAGAAGTAGTTATCGTTCTTTAGGCTGTAACGTTGTGAATCCCTCTTTTCTGAGAAGCTACCACCTAAGCCCAAGTTCTTTATTTCGAGAGGCCCGAGATTCCGAGGAGCGAGGGGTCCCTTTTAATCACCAGGGGAAATATAAGCCTGTGGTGTAAACTGGCTTTCATGTATCTGGCTGAAGCTTCCTTGTCTTACAAGACACCGGACACAAAGCGAAAGGCTGGTGGCGCTATCCCATGGGGAGCTGAGAATGACCCCGTCTAGCTGACGTTACCCACCTAGGTCAACCAAGCAGAGTCCCGACTGAACGGCGCTGCCCCCCCTGGGGACTGAACAGAGTTGACCGTTCGGCTATAGCTATCGAGCGTGGGAACCGTAAAAGCGCGGGAAAAACGACTGCCGAACCCAGAGATATATATAAGCACTTCGCAGAACCCCACAGCGAGCGTCTCGGAGAGTGCAGCAGTACGAGACCCGCAGGGCTGCGGAGACGAAGTGAAACTCGTAGGGTGGCTAGCAGCCACAGAGTCAACGTATTTAGCTAGAAGCTTGATCTTTTTTAACCTCGGTAATACAAATTCATCATCTTGCTTCCTTTTTCGGCCTGTTTTCAAGCACGGGTTACTTGATAGTTCTTTCCCATCCTGGGTTTGATTCCAGCGTTTAACATCTTTGCTGCTCGCAGTCCTCTGTGTCTTGTCTTCGACTTTTGAGAGTTTAATCTTTATATTTTATCTTATATTGGAACATTTTATTTTAACAAGTCTTGCTGATTTAATTTTGTGTTAACTTTAACTTACTAAATTATAATATTTTTATTTTTATTTTTGTAACTTTAATTAATTTTGTAACTTAACTTTACCTTTTAAAAAAAAAATTTAATTCATTTCTTCTTGGACCATGCGTGAAAAGCTTCAGTGCTTCCCATATCCATACCGAGGGTAAAGGGCTTTCTTAGCCCTATTTGGAACCTCACGAAAACTCTATGTTCATGTCCATGTCCATGATAGCAGAAAAAAGATAAAATACAACAAGATAGATATCAAAGTGTGTCGTAAGGAGGAAATAATGTAGTACGGTAGCATTTATGACGTCAAAAGTTTTAGTCTGTGCATTAATAATGGTAACAATGTCAATATTAATGCACAATTTGACTTTAGAGCCCAACATTCCACTACGCATCAGTTACTCCGAGTAACGGAATACATCCATGATGGATTCCAGAATCGGATGCAGACTCGCGCAATTCTCTTCGACATAGAAAAATCGTTCCATCGCGTATGGCATATTGCACTAATTTATAAACTAATTAAACTTAAGATGTCATCTGCTATTATTCACCTAATTCGCTCTTATCTGCTTAACAGAACCTTTAAAGTTCGCCACACACAATCAATTTCTTCATTTCGCAACATTAATGCTGGAGTTCCTCAGGGTTTCAAGTTAGGACATGTTTTATTTAATATATTTATTAATGATATCCCACATTCTCCACACACTACACTAGCCATGTTTGTGGACGACACGGCAATCTTAGCCAAGCATCACAATACTAAATATATGCACAAGGAACTCCAAAGGCATGTTGACATTCTTGAATGTTGGTTTGAACGGTGGAGAATCAAACTAAATCCTGCTAAAACGAAAGCCATATTTTTTAGCTATAACAGGATTCCACCTCCGCGGGTCACAGTATGTGGTCATCTGGTACACTTTGAGAGAGAAAGGAAATACCTTGGAGTTTACTTGGATAGCAGGCTAACCTGGAGAAAAAATATAGAATACATTATTAGAAAGTTCTTTATGGCACGTAGGGATACCGCACACCTCTTGTATCAGAACCAAATGAGTATTGATAATAAACTTTTATTGTATAAGACCGTGCTTCGCCCATTTCTGATGTATGCTGTTCCGGTTTGGGGCTCAGCAGCTGACACTCATATCCAGAGACTGCAAACTATACAAAACAAGATTCTTCGTGGTATCAGGAAGGCGCCATGGTACCTACGTAACGCTCTTATTTATAGGGATCTGGCTATCGAACCAATTAGGCATCATATTAATGATCTGGTTACGAACTTTTACAATAGGATATACTCAATTAATAACGAAGAACTTGCTAACCTGCCTGATTATGATCCTAGGAAGTGCTTTAGGCGCCCGAATGCTACTTTGGTTATGAACCCCGGCCTTGTTCCTGTTCGGTAATTCCTTTCCTCCTTATCAAAATTCAAAATTACAATAGCCCGGCTACTTCTGGTTTCTGACCTGTCTTTCTTTTTCGATCGTCCCTCTTTGTACCATGCGATTCCTCTTCGGACCAGCTGTTGCTGTAGAAGGGGATTGATAACCTATTCCCTAAATTCCAACCCTGCTTGCTTTCCTCTTTGATTTCGCTACTCGCGCCTTACGGACTTCGGACCTACCGCCCTTTCGTGTAACTTCCACTAACTTGTTTTTTATCCCAATCATATTGCAAATTTCCCGTCTTCTAGTTTTGAATTTTTTTATTATTAATACTATTATTATTTATTTATATAATCTCTTGTTTCACCCATTGTTTAAATTCTCCATTATCATTTAAGTTATCCATGCCACATTGGTTACTCGTACTCGTTCTAGTTAATTTGTTGATTTTTCAACTAATTAATTTATTTTTTCTCCCTCTATCATTGTCAATAAGGCGAAACGTCGCAACGTCACTGGCTACGTCAGTTTTCGTCTGCTATACATGACGTCATTATCGGGTGGCAGAAAACAGAAGCAGTTCCTACGCGTTTGCATGTGTTTTTGGACGATACCTTCATTTTGAGTTAAATAATTTAAGTTTATTTATAAAATTCCTCATATTAGTTGTATGTAACAGGTATTTTAACTTTTTTTTTAATATTTCGCAAGGTTTAAGAGAATATAATCATTCTTTCGTTGAGAATGATTATTATTATGTTGAGATATGTATAGATATCAGGATAAGTTACTTCAGGCCAGCGTCTTGTATCGTAACTCCAGTCTTCCTCTGTCAATAAATACGGGTCACATACTGAATAAACCTTTCCGGGCTGTATCTGAATGTTTAATTTAGTGATATACTTTGTTTAGATACCGTATCTAAAGACTTTGCGTAATCTGAGAGCATTTTATTCAACAAGCTGTAAGAATGCTCATTGAACGCCATGTTAAATTATGCAATTTTTTGCCACTCCTCGCCAAACAAGAAGTAAAATCTGCAAGAGTTGAGATGTGACATGCTGCGAGACATTGCCCTATACTATTTGTAAACTTGAGAACGGTTAATCTTATGTCAAATACTAACCTTGATACTGAGGATAAGGATCTCTTGCTCCCTGGTGCCTCTATAGTGTTTTATGTCAATATCAATGTCAATCAAGACATGGACATAGACAAAGAGTTTTCGTGAGGTTCCAAATACGGCTAAGAAAACCCTTTAACCTCGGTATGGATATGGGAAGCACTGAAGCTTTTCACGTATGGTCCAAGAAAAAATTAATTAAATTAAAAAAAGGTAAAGTTAAGTTAGAAAATAAATTAAAGTTACAAAAATAAAAATAAAAACATTAGAATTTAGTAAGTTAAAGTTAACACACAAAAATTAAATTAGCAAGAATTGTCAAAATAAAATGTTCCAATATAAGATAAAACAAAAAGCAAAATATAAAGATTGAACTCTTAAAAGTCGAAGACGACCCACAGAGAACCGCGAGCAGCAAAGATGTTAAACGCTGGGATCAAACGCAGGGTGGGCAAGAACTATCAAGCAACCCGTGCTGGAAAACAGGCCGAAAAACGAAGCAAGACAATGAATTTGTATTAGAGGTTAAAAAAGATCAAGCTTAACTACTGATCGAGGGCAAAATGTGTCCCGCAACCTGATTGGTTGACGAAACAGGGTCCAGGAGCTTAGCAGAAGATATTATCAGGGAGGACGGCTCACAAATTGACCATAAGGATTCGCAGAGGCATATAACACTAACGAGACGACACACTTCCTTTGTCAAAAAAGCGTAAGAGGATGTGACTGCATATAATTAGGCGAAAAAGGGGGGGGGGAAATTAAGCGGTCTAGAATGAATTTAAGGAAAACGGAATGACATAAGAAAAAAAATTAAATTATGGGAAAGAAGAGTTGGGAGTTATCCCAGTGTCAAGCACTAGAGTCGCTCTAGGTCTGCGATAAAATTCTCTATTGTCATAATCAGGAAGATTGGCAATTTCTTCATAAGGGGTGGAGTAAAGACTATTATAAAATTTAGTGGCGAGATTAATTATAGCCAGGCGAATGGGTTCAATATTTAGATCTTTGTGGAGGGAGTAGTTAGTTTTATATCTATTGGCTTTAGTGATTAGACGTAAGGTTTTATTTTGTGTACATTGCAATTTCTTGACATGACTGTTAGCCGCTGACCCCCATACAGGTACTGCATAAAGAAGTATAGGTCGAAGTACTGTTTTGTAAAGCAGAAGTTTATTTTCTATACTCATATCCTTCTGATACAGGAGGTGGGCGATATCTTCTCTGGCTTTAAAAAATTTGCAGATTATTATTAATATTTTTCTTCCAAGTAAGCTTACTGTCCATGAAGATACCCAAATATTTCACTTCCCTTTCAAAGTGGATGACTGGGGGTGGGGGATATCAGAGTGTGTTGTAAGGTGGAAATAATATAGTACGATAGCATTTATGACGTCACAAGTTTGATTTTTGAATACAAGTAAAGGGCTACTGGCGCCATGGAATGACAAATATACAAGCAGCTAGATAGCAGGAAAAGATTAAGACAGATTTAAAAATACAAGACAGATTTAAATTACAAGACAGATTTAAAAATACGTCGTAAGGTGGAAATCTCTCTCTATATAAAACATTTCCGTAACTGACTGACAGATAACGCACAGACTAAACCGTTGGACCTAAAAGGGCTGAAATTTTGCATGGCGATTCTTCTTATAGTATAAGGGTGCACTAAGAAAGATTTTTGAAAAATTCTTCTTAGATTTTTTAAAATTAAATCTTTAAGCTGTTTCTGTGACTTTTTTTTTAAAGTTTGCATTTAAAATAATAATCTGAGGGTTATAAAATTTGTTTCACAAGAAAGATCCTAAAAATTCCTTTAGAATGGAATCTTTTAAAGTAGAACTAAGTTCCTCAATGACGGTCCTTCGGAAAAAAAATTGTCCTGCGTCGCGAGTTATAATTTTGGCAGCGCGCCAAGCCCAGTAGCAGTAAACAATTAAACAGAAAAAAAGGTAAGCAACGATAAGTAATCCTACGTTAATAACCCGCGGTAGTTTCATTAGAAGAGACTACCTGAAATATTTATTTTATAAATATAGTTTGTTGGTTTTTTTGACATTAATTGCATACATTGACCGTTCTATTTAATTTGAATATTTTCTTCTACATTATTTTGTCTACAAAAATATCCGTTACTATTTTTTTATAAATATATATATTTTTGCATACATTGATACATTTTACATACACTGCATGCATTAATTGCATACATTTACTGTTTTATCTACCGTTACTTTGGATAAGAAACGTTTCCAAAAAATGGTTGAGAAAAATTTAGTTATTGACGGGGAAAACGTTCATCGAACTGTTGTTCTTATTGTAGGAGATGGAACCTGCTTATTTAGAGCTTTATCTTAAAGCAATTTCATTATTTTTTCATTGCAATTATCCTAAAAGGTACTCCGTAGCAAAGCACGGGTATTCAGCTAGTAATATCATACGAGAACACATATGACGTCACAAGTTTTATTCTGGAATACAAGGAAAGGGCTACTGGCTCCATGAAGTTGCAAAAACAGAAGCACAGATATGAAAGTGTGTTGTAAGGTGGAAATACGCCATCAAAGTGTGACGTCACAGCCGCCATGTTGGGCACCAACAGCCATGGCGGTCGTGTTATTCTGCCGTAGTAGGAAGAGAGAAAAAAATTATATTTCTTAAGCTAATGCATATTATCTCTGCATATCCTGAAATTTAAACAGGAGCAAAACCTACCCTAGCACAAGTCATTGAGGAATGCCATTTAGTGCAAGATTAAAAACATATGGTGTTTTAAATTTTCATTCCTCTAAGCCTATCACTGTGAAAGATGGGCTTAGATGAATTGATACGCTTGAAATATTTTATGTAGTGTTTTTGAATAGTTTTTTTACGTTTTTTTTGTGTGTGGATAATGTGACATAATCTACAATGATTCTATAAGTAGATTTTTTCCCCCCAAACGCGGATCTATCATTAGTGCCATTGTATTTACTTGAATGTGTCGCTGATGGTAACGTAAATAAAATGTCCTTTTCGGCAAAAATTATCACTGTAAAATTACGTATATACTTTATTGTTCACTTGTTTATCAAATATTTGTTTGGTAACATACTTAAAGCAGTAGAATCCATTTTTTTATAACACTTTGCCAAATGAAAGGGTTCTTGAAGTTGATATATAGGGCAATGTCTCGCAGCATGTCACATCTCAACTCTTGAAGATTGTACTTCTTGTTTGGCGAGGAGTGGCAAAAAATTGCATAATTTAACATGGCGTTCAATGAGCATTCTTACAGCTTGTTGAATAAAATGCTCTCAGATTACGCAAAGTCTTTAGATACGGTATCTAAACAAAAGTATATCACTAAATTAAACATTCAGGTACAGCCCGGAAAGGTTTATTCAGTATGTGACCCGTATTTATTGACAGAGGAAGACTGGAGTTACGATACAAGACGCTGGCCTGAAGTAACTTATCCTGATATCTATACATATCTCAACATAATAATAATCATTCTCAACTAAAGAATGATTATATTCTCTTAAACCTTGCGAAATATTAAAAAAAGTGTTAAAATACCTGTTACATACAACAAATATGAGGAATTTTATAAATAAACTTAAATTATTTAACTCAAAATGAAGGTATCGTCCAAAAACATATGCAAACGCATAGGAACTGCTTCTGTTTTCTGCCACCCGATAGTGACGTCATCTATAGCAGAAGAAAACTGACGTACGCAGTGACGTTGCGAAGTTTCACCCTATTGTTAATAAAGGTCTTGCATTGTTACTGTTTTTCATGTATCCTTTAACTGGCGTACATTTTTGGCGATATCTGCTGCAGAAGATGTATGCTTATTTGTATTAACATATTGATTACCGTTTACGAGTAAACTGGTATTCTCACTAGAGCAGGGGCTCCCAACCTTTCGGTAGCACCCCCTTAGGGGTAGCGAAGTGTTTTCTGGGGGGACCCTATGGTTTTATTCAAATAAAATAACTTTTTAGCGAATTTCCTCTAAAAAAATGTCAATATTGATTTAACTACTAAACTTACGGAACTGATGTCTTTTTATTAACCTTTAGCTTGCGGGGCTATGTATATATATATATATATATATATATATATATATATATATATATATATATATATATATATATATATATATATATATATATACACTGAAGTGCCACTGAATTAGGGATAGCAAAGCCTATGCAAATTGTGTAGCACTGCGCATCATTATGCGCAAGTGAGGGCGCTGTGGTAACTGCATATACAGCGCGTACTGTGGTTGTTCTGAATTAGTTGTTGGAATTGCCAGTATGGGTAAACTGCCTGATTTAGACGCCTTCGATCGCGGACAAATCGTAGGTGCGCGACGCATGGGCCATTCAATTTCCGAAATCGTCAGACAGCTAGGATTTTCAAGGTCGACAGTGTCAAGAGTATACCAAGAATACATGGATGGTGGAAAAAAACTAGCGATCGGACAAACTGCAAAGGACAATTAGCCTTGAAAGTGCGAGGTGAGAGACGGCTCAGGCGTATTGTACGTAGCCAGCGAAGCCAAGCATTAGCTCAAATTATCACCCAGTTTAATGACGGTGCCAGTCGTACAGTCAGTAAACGGACTGTGCAACGCTCGCTTCACCGTATGGGTTTCGGGAGCCGTCGACCTACGAGAGTACCATTGCTCTATACTCGCCATCGGGCTGCACGTCTTGCCTGGGCAAGAGAGCACAGAGACTGGAGTGTAGAGGACTGGAAGCGAGTAGCATGGAGTGATGAGTCTCGATTCCGACTACTTAACGACGACGGGAGGCTGAGAATATGGCGTCAGGCTCATGAAGCCATGGATCCTGCATGCCTGGCTGGAACTGTACAAGGGCATGGTGGCTCAATCATGGTCTGGGGTGTTTTTTCATGGCACAGTTTGGGATCTTTGGTGCGTGTACCAACCTCCCTCAATGCAATTCGGTACGTAGAGTTGCTGGGTGATCACCTCCATCCGTTTATGTTGTTCTGTTATCCGCACGGTAATGGAGTTTTCCAGCAAGAGAACTGTACCTAACACAAGTCCCGGTTGGCTACTGGCTGGTTGGATGAGCATTCCTCTGACTTCTCTGTCATGAATTGGCCACCTAGAAGCCCAGACTTACATCCAATTGAGCATCTTTGGGATGTTTTGGAACAAGGCGTGAAAGGCCATCACACAGCACCAAAGAACCTTACTGAATTATGGACAGCTTTAGCCAATATTTGGCAAGCCATTCCCGTGGAACGTTTCCAGAAACTTGTTGAATCTATGCCTCGTCGTGTGGCAGCCGTTATCAAGGCCAGAGGAGGCCCAACTCGTTACTAGGTAGGTATCCCTAATTCAGTGGCAATTCAGTGTACAAATATATATATAAATAAAATATACATACATACATATACATATACATATATATATATACATACATACATACATACATACATACATACATATATATATATATATATATATATATATATATATATATATATATATATATATACTAGCTGAAAACCCGCGCTTCGCTACTGAGTACATTCAAATTAAATACAATGGTCAATGTATGCAATTGATGCCAAAAAATATATATCTATATATATATATATATATGTATAGTAAATATGACGATCAATGTATACAATTGATGTAAAAAAAAATATATATTTATAAAAAAATCGTAAGGGATATTTTTATAGACAAAATAATGTCCAATCGTCTGCCGCATTAGCAAGAAATTTTTTTTTGTCTATTTAGTTGTTATGCACGTGACGATAAATAAGTACCAGAAAAAGAAATCACGGGATCAGCATTTAATAAATTAAATTCTAAACATGAATCTTTAAAAATTCACCAAAAATCAGAAAATGGAGGTAAAGATTCGAAAAGATTTCATTTTAAAGGAATTTTCATGATCTTTCTCGTTATATAAATTTCATAATCCTCTAATTATTATTTTAAACGCAAACTTAAAAAACTTACTAAAACAGCTTAAAAATTAAATTAAAAAAAATCTATGAAGAATATTTCAAAAATCTTTCTTAGTGCACCCCTACACTATAAGAAGAATCGCCATGCAAAATTTCAGCCCTTTAGGTCCAGCAGTTTGGTCTGTGCGTTGTATGTCAGTGAGTCAGTCAGTTACGGAACTGTTTTATACATATAGACTACCCGTTCTCCAATCAGAATGTGAATAATGTTTGTCGATTCGTATAGTCTAGCTGCTTGAATGTTTACCAGTCCATGGTGTCATTCCTTGTACAGTAAGTACGCCATTCCTTGTAAGTCCTCGAGTTACGCGGATTCGTTTAATTGTTTTTTTAAAGTTGTAGACGTCAGTTGTTTAGGCGCGCTTTCAGTGCTGCGACGTTGTCGGTACGGATGAGTGGTAGCGCTGCATGTACACTACTGGCCAAAAGTATTGCAAGTTTGAGACATCTAACATTTTTTCGAGAATGAGCCCCAAAAAATAATATTTTTTCAAAGCAACTGATATTTTTTAATGTCAATATGTTAAATTAGTTTAATGACAAGATATGATTAAGTTATTGAACAAAAATAATTATTTAATCTCTCTATTAAAAAAAAAAAGTAACTCCCGCTTCCGCTGTCAAAAGCTTGTCACGCTATCGCCTCCGAAACCGCTGGGGGTATGGGGTCGAGAGCGATACCAATGGATGCAGAAAAAAGGGGGGACCAAAGTAAGACATGTCTCATCTTCGTCGGACTTTAAGTTTTATTTAAAAATTTTATGTTTTGTGGGAAAATATTGACTTCAGATTACGATAACTCGCCAAAAAATGATCGTTGAATTTTGATCTTTTTACAATCTAAGACTACAGACATTTCTCTTTCAAACTAGACCTCATTTGTTTAAAAATATTTTAAAACAGACTGATATTTTCATCAAAAAATGAAACACAGTTTTTCAAGAAATATCGTCCCCTATGTGGATGTAATATCGATGCTCCAAGAGTTGTTATCTTACAAAGAAAATAGTTACACCATCTGGAAGCCGAAAGCTTTCTTATTCATATAAACCTCATTTCAAGTCCATATCTTAAATTTTCGATTTTTAATTGCATTTTAAAGCTGATAATACAACAGTGATGAAACGCCCTTCGCATTAAGGGTGACAACAGTAAATGGATGGAAGCTGTTACATTGCCCGAGAATCACCCCTATGTATCTCGCTATTAGCCATCACAGAGGAGCGAGCGTAGTGAGCCTAGGGGCGAAGCCCCTAGTTTTTAAAAAAATAGTATACAAAAAATGTACAGGTTATCAAAAATCGGCACCCATTTTGATTCTCCGGAATAAAATGAAATAAATAAACAATTTCAAGTTCTGAGCAGAAAAGATAATAAATGAGGGCAATTGAACCGAAAAGCATTTTATATGTTGTTTGGCCGCCTCTGGGTTTGATCACAACAGCCACTCTTTTAGTCATGGAATCCACAAGGTTTTACAACACTAGGTTTTGCATGAGTCCATGCTGCCTGGTTCGTACAGTAAAACACCCATTACTACGGAAACTAAAGTTGAAATTATTAAACGACCTGCAAAAGGTGATAAGATTGTAGACTTTCGGGAGGAACGAATTTGACCGTTAGAACTGTGATAAAGGATATAGATCGGATTAAGCAACACGCGAAGATTTGTGTTCCTATGCAATCGACGATAATTTCGAAGAAAAGAGGTGTTTTAATAGAAACGATGGACAGATTATTGATAAATTTAGGTTGAAGATCTGCAATGCAAACACATTCCAATACGTCATATGCTCTGATACAGGCGAAAGCGTTAACTGTATTTGAAGATTTACTAAAGAACAAACGCGGTGATGATGTCGATGATGGTAAATTTAGATTTACGCGCTTTCTACCCAAGCGGTATGTTCTGGAACGAATTAACCGCGAAAGGGCCTGTTCACATAGAGTCCGTTGCGTAGCGTTAAGGGAAAGATGATGTTGAGACGAAAATAAACCAATCATAGGCGTTAAAAATTTCATCGCTAATCGTTCGGAGGCATATGATTGGTTTATTTTCGTCTCAATGTCATCTTTTCCTTAACGCAACGCAACGGACTCCTATGTGAACAGGCCCTAAGTCGAGGACATTGTATTCGTGAATTAATCTTGTGATGTCGTAAACGCTCTCGTTTGATATTCTTTTTATTTCACACTCTTTTTCCCTCTCTTGCGTGTTTCTGAGTGGCAACGTCACAGGCTTTTCCAAGTATTTAAGAATGGATTGAAATAATCATGAAGAGTAAAATGCCTGTGTGGTTATTTCGCTCGGCTGCAGCGTGTGGAAGATTGCTTTTTCTTTGGGGGATTAGCAAAGTGGCTGAAGGTGATATTCTGGGTTATACAAAGGTGGTACGTACTTTTTCAGATTGATTTTGTAATAGGTCGTAAATAATCGGTTGTAATTCATGATGAAGCCATTAGTTTATGGGTTAACGACTTTGTACTTTGATGTGGTTGAAGGCTGTATTTTTTTTCGTCTGATAGACAACGTGTGGCGAGCCTTTCCTTGTGCACGTGCACAGAAAACTTTAAAACTCTATTTCTTCTAGTGCTAACGTGCCAGTTATTTAATAGGAAAGATAAGCTCTCGATAAAAGATTATTTTAAGATTTGTAACATGATATAAGCAGCAAGAAATCTATTCAGGTATAAAACCGGAAGTTGTATTTAATAAAGAGTATATAGTTAGTGGCAGTTACTGATTAATGGAATTTATGAGGCTAGATATTGGATGTCAGATATTTGGTAGCATTTTCGAATTTAGCCACTTAATGGGAAAAACACTTGACGAATTGTATGCATGAGTCCATTTATTTTTGAGATTTTGTTTTGAGGCTATTTCAAAAGTTAAAGGTTCAAATTCTTTTTAAGACTTCCTGACAGCCTTTTGTGGTTTTCAGAAGCAAGTTAAATTTCATATGGGGAATTCTCGGTACTCAGTTTCATTTCCGTCGTTTTTGTTAATTATGTCCGATAACCGCTCATATAGAACAGTTCTTGGATCATTTTTAAACTCGACAAGTTTTTATTTGGTTATGAAAACCGTCATACCAAAGCAACATTTTCTTCTTTAAGTATCGGCCTTTTATATTTATTTGTCATTAGGTTATACAATAATACGCAATATATAAGTGCACTGTATATAAATACCCCATATGCAACACATTTCTTCAACTCTGCTTAATACTGTACATATCACTATTTACACAATACACAACACTATCTGCGACACTGTGCACAGCACCATTTACATAAATACAACACAATTACATTTTATACCTCAATTAAATTTCATTCCAATTTGTTAATTCTAATTTCAAAAACAATTGTGTATCACATTGAATTATCAATATACTATTGTAAAATGCACCTTACGTTACACTGATACATACAATGATACTATATACGTACATATTTGCAACATGATGCAAGTATTCATTTTATTTTGAACTCATTTTGACATATTATAGCATATTAATGAGCTACCTTTACCGCTTTTCTTAATTTAATATACTATCATATAAAATATCTATTCCATTACACCCGGTACATGTTTCAATGCATTTAAAATATTCTATTAATCATTACGCGAAACAACATATTTTATACAGCTAAACATTTCAGCGAACCACACTTTCCATATTTTCATACAAACAATACAAACCATTTGAACCCAACTAAGTTCCATTCTATAACTTGTAACTTTTAAATAACGCCACCTGGTTAAATCCAACCTTGTAAAAACCTGCTTTTGGTGGCAGTAAATTTCTTAGGCTTGACACCACTGGTAAGCGTGCCTTTTTGGTTCGCCATCGATTTAAGAATCTCCTCAACTGCCAGAATTTCTCTGCCTGTTGCATGAATTTTCTTTTTGCATTATGAATCCTACTTAGTACTTAATGTTAAGAAAGATATAATTTACTGTGCTAACTTGTCCCCCCCCCCCTCATTAAATGGATTTCTAGTGTTTATCAACCTGTTGCTGGTAGATTCCTACTTTACGTCAGCTGGGAGTTTAAGGGGGTGCGGGACACATTTAAAAATTTTTATTTATTGAGTTAAAATTTTGAATTTTTTGTGATGGTCAACCATATAATTTGTAAACAAAATCACATAAAATTTCTTTTAAAGTTTTTAAAAATTTTAAATTTTTAATAAAAGTGGGGTAATTTAAAATCTTTATAACTCGAAATGTTATTGGTCGAATTTCAAATTTTTTCATTCAATTAAACAGAAATGTATAAGTTAATTTTGATTCAGCATTTTTTGAAATATTAATTTTTAAAAGAATTACAATTTTTTTTGGTAATTTTTAATCTAAATATTTTTAACTTATTTTTAAAAAATCATATTTTCAAAAGTAAATATTTAAAAAAAATTTTCTGAATTAAAATTAAAGCAAAATAGTTGAAAAAGACATGTTCCATGTTTCAACCATTTTATCTTTAATGGTTCTTGACTTATAACAATTTAAAGACGAAATGGGGGGGAAAAACACACTTACAGGTTTAAACAACGATTAGCTACTATTAGAATGTTGCCAAAAAAATTATCCTGTTCTAATTAAGATAGAAACATAATTTAAACGCCCTTTTAAGCGTAAAAGAACAAAATTTTCAATTCAATTAAAATTTTTTTCGAAAATTCTAACAATTGTGTCCTGGACCCCCTTAAGAAGGAAGTTTAAAATACTGGGTTAAGGCTTTCTTAAATTTTATGGACCATCGACTGTCTTCTTAACCAGTTGCTTGTTTTTTAATATGCTAATACGATACCAGATGCTCGTGATCTCTTAATGTTACCCAGGCTTTTAAAACCGCCGTTGTTCGGTTAAATGGGCCATCGGGCTACGAAATTTGAGCGTGCTTTTAAATCTGTTTCCATCCAGAATTATGACGCTAAAACAGTTATTAACGTAAGGGAGGATGAAAGTTTCTGAGGTCCTATATTCGAGTGCTTGTAACCTGTTGCGTGCAGATTTTGCCGATACTGAGATTATTGGTGAATTGGTTGTTATTGGCATATTAGCGACTAGCTGAAAACCCGCACTTCGCTACGGAGTACATTCGAATTAAATACAACGGTCAATGTATGAAATTAATGCCCAAAAAATAAATATATTTATAATAAAAAGACGATCAATGTATACCATTGATGTAATATATATATATATATATATATATATATATACTAGCTGAAAACCCGCGCTTCGCTACGGAGTACATTGAAATTAAATACAACGGTCAATGTATGCAGTTAATTCCAAAAAAAAAAAAATATATATTTATAATAAATACGACGATCAATGTATACAATGATGTAAAAAAAACATATTTATAAAAAAATCGTAAGGGATATTTTTATAGACAAAATAAAGTCCAATCGTCTGCCGCATTAGCAAGAAAAAAATATTTGTTTGTCTATTTTTTTTTTGCACGTGACGATAAATTTATTGAAGTACCAGAAAAAGAAATCACGTGAACAGCATTTAATAAATTAAATTCTAAAAATTTATCTTTAGAAATTCACCAAAAATCAGAAAATAGACGTAAAGATTCGAAAAAGATTTCTTTTTAAAGGAATTTTTAGGATCTTTGTTGTGATATTAATTTAATAACCCCCAAATTATTATTTTAAATACAAACTTTAAAAAGTTTAAAAAACAGCTTAAAAATTTAATTTAAAAAATCTAGGAAGAATTTTTCAAAAATCTCTCTTAGTGCACCCCTACACTATAAGAAGAATCGCCATGTAAAATTTCAGCCCTTTAGGTCCAGCGGTTTGGTCTGTGCGTTGTATGTCAGTCAGTCAGTGAATGAATGAATGAGTCAGTTACGGAACTGTTTTATATATATATTTATAAGAAACTCGTAAGGGATTTTTTTTTGATAATATCCAATCGTCTGCTGCATTAGAAAGAGAATTTTTTGTCTAGTTATGCACGTGACGATAAATTTATTGAAAGTACCAGAAAAGGAAATCACGTGATCAGCTTTAATAAATTAAATTCTAAAAATGAATCTGTCAAAATTCCCCAAAAATCAGAAAATGGAGGTAAAGATTCGAAAAAGTTCTCATTTTAAAGGAAGTTTTATGTTCTTAATCGTGATGTAAATTTTATAACCCTCAAAGTATTTTAAATTCAAACTTAAAGTTACTAAAACAGCTTAAAAATTTAATTAAAAAAATCTAAGAATTTAGGAAAAATCTTTCTTAGTGCACCCCTACACGTATAAGAAGAATCGCCATGCAAAATGTCAGCCCTTTAGGTCCAGCGGTTTGGTCTGTGCGTTGCACGTCAGTCAGTGAGTCAGTCAGTTACGGAACTGTTATATACAGTGGCTCCCAAAAGTGTTCGTACACTTACGATTTTCAATGGAATAGGGGTCTATCCATTAAAATGAATATTTCAGAATGGGTATTTAATAAGATCTATAATCTATTAACAAAACTACATGAAATATTTTGAAAACATAGTAAAACTTTATTTTTAAGAAACCAATAATCCAAAAGTAACAAATTTTATCTCACAAAAGTCATCGTACACTTGTAAAAAATCTCTACATATTAGTAAATATTCTAATTTTTCGTTAAATTAATATGTAGTAGGATATCCTTTAGCATCCCTAACAGCTTTTAAACGTCTGGGAATAGATTGCTTTAGTTCTTTTGTAAATTTTGCATCAATGTTCATCCATTCTTCCATCATAATTGTTTTTAGCTCGCTTTTCGTGTGAATGTCGTGTTTTCGTACTCGAACCTCCAGATCTCTCCAAATATGTTCTAATGGGTTTAAATCTGGCGACTGAGGTGGTGTTTTCAAAACTTGGGGACAATTATAGAGACACCAGATGCGAACGTTGAGAGCCGTGTGCTTAGGATCGTTATCTTGATAAAAAAAACAAAGATATTTCCAATACCCAAATTTTGAGCTGATAATTTTAAATTTCTCTTAAAATATTTATAAAAACAGCATGATTCATTATGCCATCAATGAATACCAAATTTCCTAGTCCTGATGCTGACATGCATCCCCACACAAGGATACCTCCACCGGCATGCTTAACTGCTCCTACTAAGTTCATGGGATTAAGTTCCTCATTTTTTTCTTCTCCATACAATTATACGCCCATCAGTACCAAAAATGCTCATCGGCAAATAAGACTTTATTCCAATAGGTTTGGTGCTTATTTATCATTGATAGTGCGAAGGGAAGCCTAAACTTTCTGTTTTTCTCACTCACAAAAAAATTTCTACGGGCAGAACGCCCATGTAATCCAGCTGTTCTGAGAACTCGTCAAAAAATTTCCGGTGATATTGAAGTAGAAAATGTTTCATTGAATTCTGCAGAAACTTTTACAGCACTCAAACTTGAATTTTTCACAAATTTTCTAATTATAAATCGCTGGTTACGTTTTAACTTTGCCGGACGGCCTTTTCTTACCTTGTTTTCGATCCAATTTTCTTCTTTAAAGAGTTTCACATACTGCACAGTAGAATGGGATAAATTAAGTAATTTAGCAATATTCCGAACTGATTTACCACTACTATGATGAAAAATAATAAATTTTCGAATGCTGTTTGTTGTTTCTTTACGACTACGAGCCATTTTTAAATAATAAATAGAATATTACTGAGTAGACAAGCAAAAATTAAAGCCAAACGATATTTTAAATGCCACCACAATTCAAAGATAAAAATAAAGCGCCAGAAGATAATTTTAATTATGAATTTATCCGAAAATATTTCGGTGTACGATGACTTTTGTGAGAAAGTTTTTGTTACTTTTTGATTACTGGTTTCTTAAAAATAAACTTTTACTATGTTCAAAATATTTCATGTAGTTTTGTCAAGAATAGATTATAGATCTTATTATTAAATACCCATTCTGAAATATTCATTTTAATCAATGGATAGACCCCTATTTCATTGAAATTCGTAAGTGTACGAACACTTTTGGGAGCCACTGTATATATTTATAAAAAAAAAAAATCGTAAGGGATATTTATTATTTGGATAATATCTAATCGTCTGCTGCATTAGAAAAAAATATTTTTTGTTTATTACGTTATGCACGTGACGATAAATTTATTTAAAGTACCAGAAAAAGTAATCAAGTGATCCGCATTTAATAAATTCTAAAAATTTGTCTTTAAAAATTCACCCAAAATCAGAAAATCTAGGTAAAGATTCGAAAAAGATCTCATTTTAAAGGAATTTTTATGATCTTTCTCGTGATATAAATTTTATGACCCTCAAATTATTATTTTAAATGTAAACTTAAAAAGTTAGAAAGGCAGCTTAAAAATTTAATTAAAAAAATTTTTTCAAAATTTTCTTAGTGCACCCTTGCAGCATAAGAATCGCCATGCAAAATTTCAGCCCTCTAGGTCCAGCGGTTTGGTCTGTGCGTTGTATGTCAGTGAGTCAGTTACGGAACTGTTTTTTATATATAGATTACTTAGTATCACTGGTTTTATTGAAAACTTAGTTCTTTTTTTACTTTTCGTTTCGGATTAAGCGGACTTTCGGATTACCGAAGTTCGGATTATCGGGACTATACTGTATATTTTTGTCATTACTGAGATTCCAGGCGAGCGCCGGCTCTTAAGTTAGCAAGATGTTTTAGAGCTGGGCTAAGATGCCCTATTTTTCCTTCTGATTATCGAATACTAATACTTGACATTCCTTAAACTCTACCAAATAGACAGATTTCAAGCTAAAGTCACTTAAATTTTTAAAAATGTCTATCCTATCTTGTGACAGAGGGGCGACTTTAGGTCTAAATTTGCTTGTCAACAACGTGATAAGCTGCCGGAGTATAGGATAGTTATCGGACATAAATCGAGGACAAAAAACAGTTTCAGATGTTCTGAACTATATATAGACTCCGGTGCACTCTGTCTACATGAGGTAAATTGTCAAAGTCTCTACTGGGGTGCGTAGAGTGAATTCCTCTGAAGATCGGAGCCGAAAATTTCCCCGAAGACAACTCAAGTGTATAGGATGAGCTTTCAAGTAATCGAAAGATATTTATAATGTAACACAGTAAACCATTTAAAAATTGGTTTTATAATTTGTTTCACCTCGCAACGTAAAAGTTGCATTAAAGACCTGCTGAAAATTTGCGAAGGGTAAGTTGGTGTTGTGACATTGTCTCAATTACTACACGAAATTTGTAATTATATAAGTATGTGATGCCCCATTCCTACCCCTCAACATGTCATCTATTGGCGAACTGTTGATCTGGGCGGTCTCAAACTCTAGGATAAGAGGCCATAAAGTTCTTGTAATGTGAGGTTCTGACGTTATAGAACGCATAAATCCCAGAGTGGTTCGAGGGCTTTTGAGATTTTTGGTACTATAGTGACATTAGAATCTCAAACTTCGAACACTTACCAGAACTTCAAACGCCTTAGAAAGACCTTTTGAATTCGCTGACAGTATAAAAGACCCCCACTAGTCCACGCGAAGAGATCTGTTTTTGAGTGCCAGAGAGACGAAACTCTCTGGTCAGAGGCCGATAGGTCGCGCTGTCGTTGAACCGAAAGCCATCCTGACTATTTAACTGTATATATTCTAACTCGCTGTACATACTTGCTTTAACTGTTGTAGAATGTTTAACGCATCGTAGTAAAGTAATTGAAGCGAAAGGCTTGTATTATTTACTACGGTACAGTGTTATATAAAATTTCCCCATCTTAATGATAATGATCGGATAAACGAAAGCCGCCATTGGAAGGATTATTTGTCAATTGGAATTGGGAAAATCTTCAATTATTTTGACCACAATGAGGTTCGATAAGATCGTAATATTTCTTTTTGACGATAGTTTAGAAACTTCGTCTTATTGAAAGAGACTTCATGGTATTAAACACATGTTTGATTGCTTCTTTAAATATCTATCGTAGCTGGTGAGAGGCGAGAACTTCTGGTTTAAAATTGTTGGTTAATAGTGTTACTCTGCAGGAGCAGAGTCATCCAAAATCTAGGGGTGAGAACTCTGTTGCAGACGTTCTTTAGCGTACAGTGCTGCATTCAGTTAAAAATTTGCCAGCACGCTCTCAAACAATCGCATTACATTGCGGGTGATAACGGATTTTAAACATTTTCCTTGGGCGAAAAGAGCTTATTTGCTTTACGGTACGAAGCTGCGAACACTTTCCTTTAACCCTGTGATATTCAGCTTTATTTGTAACTTAGTGTAGCGAACCTAATCTCGTTGCAGATCGATTCCTAAAATCTCGTCAAAAATCCAATCAATGTAAATATACCATAAAATGATATTTACGTATGTAATGGGTGAAATCTTTTTTATATGAATCGTCCATTATTAAAAGAGGATTTCCATACATTTTAATGGAATTTAAGGCTTCTGTTTACTGAACAGATGTAAGAGCTGTACTGAATAGATGTAAGCCAACTTTCACACTCGTATCAGACACTGAATTCCATATCAAAACATATGCTGCATTGATGAAGTTTAGTATTACATCTGGGAATATTTAATCAAATAGTTAATTTCGCCGCAAATCTTAATGTCAAAGAAGCATTTCTTACACAGTATTAACATTCAAGCTGACCTTATTCCAGGTAAATTAAAATACTATTTTTAAGTGTATGGGATCATATTCCATGTAAGTGCCAAAAATCTTTTAAGGGAACACAACACATTAAGAAAGCGCGTACTTGGTCAAAATTTTCGCAATTACCATGTTTTTAAATTAACTTGCTGCTTGTGTGTTTGTGCAGTACAAATCTTGCAATCCATTTTTTAACTAACTTCCCGACTAGGTAGACATTTGAAACTTTTAGAATAGCTCAGAACACGATGACAATGCCTTTTTCTAATACTTTTAGACATCTTTAAGCAGATTTGAATTCATTTTTACCATGTTTTAATTAACTTGCTTTCTTCTTCGGCGCAACTGGTCAACGGACGGGTTTGTAACCAGTTGCGCCGTGTGCGTGGCTCTATTCAATTACATAGGTTACGACTCATCACGGACTGGTTTGTGATTGGAGTCGGTTGTCAGTTTCTTTTGAGTTGCTCCATGTGCAGATGGACTAAAAGAAACTAAATCGTCGTACTCTGAACTTGACACCTGAAAATGTGCAACGAGTCCTCTATCTGTGAGCAAGTGTCCGCCATTTCCCCAGAGATGAATGATGGGAAAATTTTAGAGAACGGTGCATCGCAAATAACGGACGCCGCCTGAGTGATATTTTAACCCAGTTGAAAAGAAAGATAAGGAATTTTCGGAAACAAAGATTTCTTTCTGTTTCGTTCGTATCTTAGGACCCTTTAAAATATGGGGGTCCACTCCTCCGCACCCTGTAGAACGCAAATATAGAAAGGTTCGGTAAACCACTTGAAATGAATGTCTAGATTAAGGTGACCAGATTTTAACATTGGTAAAGCGGGACACAATGAGGAATTTGCACATGTGGGGAAAATGCTCATTTCTATTTTTTATTAATAGATTGGTTATCAAATTGTTCGAAAACATCAATTAAAACGTATATATAGATCTAAATAATAAGAATTTTAAATTTAAAATAAGCGAAAAGTGTTGAAAAATCATGTGACTTCAAAACGCTACGTGATTGGTTCTGACGTCACTATGCACCATGCTTCAATGTTTACATTTGTCTAGCGCGAGATTCTACGTTTCCTCCTCTTAAACTAACATTTTAAAATCATATTTTTTTTCTAATTTGGTTTAATTTTTCTAATTTTAGTTTGTGGCTATTGTTTATTCCCCCCTTTTTTTAAATTATATTCTATCGTCGTCTTTATTCTTAGTTTTATTTCTGTTTTGTTTACCATGGCGTTATTACCCGGTTTTGCAAAAGGGCAATATGACAACCTGCCTAAAATGGATTCATTTGCAGTGTTTTCCTTTTTGGGAAATAATCAAAGTTTTATGGGAGCAGAAATACGAGGATTTAAAGTTCAGAGGGATGTATATATTTGTTTGCATTTTTTATTCTAGTTATGTAATGTAGATTGCAGAACGCTGACGTGCGTTGTACTTTACACAAACTTTAAAGTTACACATTGTTTATGCGTATTATTAAATTAATATCGTACTCTAAAAGTTTAATAAACAGCTTCTATTATTATTCATTCATAGTACATGTTTAATTTTGTAGAATTAATTAGCTCTGCAACATTACAAGTAGTGTCTGTTATAGGATATTTAGTATTTTTAATTGTGTATTAAAAAGTTGACAGAAATTAAAAACACTACCAAATTTACGAATGTGTTCAGTGTTCTGCATTCATATCATAGAAATGTGTATTTTAAATGGTAAAGGAATTATAATAAATCTGAACTATGCATGATAATTAAACTTTTGACTAATCACATACTAAGTGGTGCAAAGAAACAAATGTTTACTACTCAAAATAATTTTAAACAATCCTCTAACTCCATAATTTTGTGTTTTAAAAACACATTTTTAAATTAATGCTTTAGTACTTAGAAAGTTACTTTTACTTAGATTTAGACGATAAGGCTATGGAGATAATGCTGTAGGATATGTTCAGGTAAAAAGGGATGGAGACATCTGTACAGTCAATGCAAGGGTGACACCAGAACATAACGTCACAAAAAAGACTTACAGTGTGGAACTCAAGTTGAATGAAAAGGAAGAAAATGTCCTTTCCGTCCAATGCAATGATTGTGCAGCATCTTTGGATGAGTTCCTTTATGTATTATATTTAATTTTATCTAAAAGTTTTAATGATAGTGTGTTTGGGGTAGATACAATAGACCATCCATGGTTAGCTTTCCCCGCTTTAAGTAATTTATAAATAATTAGAAATACTTCAGCAGTTATAAAAAAATCTTTTTAATACAATACTTTATACATTTTATGTAAAAAACTAGCACCCAAAACTAGTGTAAAAAGATTAATTAAAAATAAACTTACAAAATAATATATTTTATGCTTTTGTCACATTTTGCACACAAATTGTATTTATTTTAAAATTTCATCACCTACCCCCAACCCAGCATCTGGTGAATTCCATTGTAACGGACGAAACATTCACACACAAAATAAATAATAAAAAGATTATGAGATGCATATTAATGCTTCAAAATAGGAGAGTATTATTTTTTCCTGATAAAACCAATTCCTGATAAAAACTAAAGATAAACTTGACAGGTTTCAAAATTTATTTCTGGTGTATTTAAGCTGAAAAAAAAAATCTTTAATGTAACGGATGCTACATAAAATGGAACATCATTTGTACTATAGAATCATAAGATAAAAAAATCTGTGAATCTATTATGTCAATTTGTTCAAAAATTTTAAAAATAACATCACAAGACATGCCTGTAATTTATCAGAACCTTGACATAAAAAATCAGTCATTTTTTTCTGTAATAAAAAATATTAAAACTATTTGTAACAGATGTTACATATAATACATGATGCTGCAACTGTACCCTTAACTAGGCTATTTATATTCAAAACAGTCACAAACATGCATTTATTTTACTTGTATAGTTTTTACATTAATATTAAATTTACTCCAATTAAATTCAGTGGCATAATTTACGTAAGTAATAAGGTATAAAAATGATAATTTTACTTGCTAAAAAAACTTACAAATAGATATTTTCCCATTACATCCCCAACAAAACAAACTTAATATAAGGAAAAAGCAATAGTACGTTCTAGTTCTAGAGGTCATAAGCTTTCCAATGATATATAACACTTAATAATTTGTTTAAAATGATTTTCTTTCGTAATGGTTTCATGATAGGTGGAATTCACCATCTGGAGAATATAACTCATAACAAAACTCGTTGTGTTTACAAATATATTTAAATATTTATTTAAGTGGAAAATGTCAAAACTTGTATTTTAAATTCATATTTGCTGCAATGATTTGGCAAATCATCTGTATCACATTAAAACTCACAATTATAGCTAAATTAAAAAATTATTGAATGAGGATTTTTTTTTTCGTCGCGTTTCATTGCAACTGTCCATGATCTCCTTTTGACATTATCTGTTGTTACACTAAAAAAAAGCTTTCCAGGTGTATTTACCGTTGTGCTTGTGCAGCAAGGTACTAAACAATATTTAAAATTTTCTGTAACACACTTTGACATCTTAAAAATAAAGAAAAAACACTAGATATCAAACTCAAACTACGCAACACAATCCAAACACCGAAGTAAACAAATTCGCCATAGTGCATTGTGACGTCACATGTATCCGCGTAGGAAAAGTAGCGTTTTTGAGACAAAGTAAATAGTGCGCGTTTAAAAACAAATTATGTTAACTTTTAGAGTTCTAAAACTAAAAAAAAAAGATGCTTTCGATCATATTTTTCTATTTTCTATATCATAAATGTAAAATAAAAAAACGTGCAAATTCCTCATTGACAAGCGGAGGGGAGGGGTGATGTTCTTGATTAAAAAAAATTTGGTCTATATGGAGCAACTAAAAATGTTCATAGAACGCAAAAATAATATTGTAATATATATTTTTAAATTTCGACACAAGTACAACTTACAAATATAATAAATAAAAAAAAATTATGTACGGTATTTTATTCTTTGGCATATTTCTCATTTGCGTGAATTTTTTTAGTAGATTGCTGTTATTTAAATGGCCATAAAATTTTTCACAATTTGTTAAATTATATTTCATACATAAAATGGCTTTCTAAGTCTCAAAACTTAACTGATTTTTTTTCTGCTCTCCACACTTTATTTACCGTACAAAAAACGCATTCAGTCGTAGCATGGTAAGGACAGCGCTTATTCCACAATTTTTAGTGCATTACTGTATGGAACATAGTTTGTTTCAAAATTCTAATTCGAATTCTAACAACTGATCAACAATGCGAACTTTCATAAGCAGTTCTCGATAATCAGTTCAACAATTATTTGTTATTAAAGTTTTAACATAAAATTAGCAAAAATAATAAAACTCGTATCCTGGCTAAATAGCCACATGGCCGCCGAAAATCGTTTATTCCTTTCCCGTTCTCCCGCCGTTCCCTAGCTTGTCGTGCATTCTTTCCAAAAATCAGGGCTCTTTTAAAACGACGCGGGACAAATTGTTAAAAATCGGGACTGTCCCGCCGAAACCGGGACGTCCGATCACCTTAGCCTAGATGTTTAATTTTTTCGACAGTGTACTAATAAAATCATTTTCAAACGAAGAAAGGAAACGGGTTATTTCTCTAAATCGGAGGCCAGGCTATGGCCGAATGGCTGGGGCGCTGGCATTCGGTTCAGATCCTGTGGGTTCGAGTCCCATTGTTGGTATGGATGTTTGTAGCCGTTCGGAATCTGCTTCAAACTGTAGGTCTCGGTCTAATTAGCCCTGGTGTAGCAAAAAGTTGACCGTAGCGCTCCAAACCAAACCTCTAAATCTGAACAATTACTTGCGGTTTATCCGGTGAGCAAATATCCCGGGGTTTCGGATTAGAATATTAAAATATTTTAAAATGTATAACCCTTTCAGGTCCAGTAATTCAGTCCAAATGTCAACAACAATCATTTAATAAAAGACAAAGTATTTTAATTTTATGCAAATGTTTATAATTTCCATTGTTTTAAAACAAAGCTTATAATACTGGAATCGTGCTCTTTTGATTTTTGCCTAAATTAATGACAGATGTATATTTAAATATGTCTTAGTCATGTGAGATTTGCCCAAAAACATGTGCAGATCGCAAGCGACACTAAAATGCCGGCAAATACAGTAATTAAGATATCTTTATGTATTTTGCTTTATATTCTTGCACATTAGTCAAGAATTAAATGTAGAGTAATTTATGATCTTTGCAATATTTTCTTGTATTTTATTTCAGAAAAATATTTAAATGTAAATAATTTTTGTTAATATAAACTTAAGGTAGCTTTAAAAGTGTCATTTGTTTCAACGGTTTGAAAGTATACTTGCACGAAATTTTTACCTCTGAATTCACTCGTGTCTATATATAAAAGTTTCGTAACTGACTGACTCACTGACATAAAACGCATAGACTAAACCACTGGACCTAAGGGGCGTCCATTAATTACGTGAGGCGATTTGGTCTATTTTTCGACGACCCCCCCCCCCCCCCGGTGAGATGTCTTAAGATTTGGCTCGACCCCCTCCCCCCCCCCCTAATCTCACGTGAGATTTTTCAAAATGCGTATTTTTAGTGTAAATACGTTAATCTGTGCTTGATTGCGTTGGATTTATTTAAAAAGCATAATTTGCTTAATTTTTATTTAATACTAGTTAAGACTAGTATTTAAGACTAGTAAGAACGTAGTCTAGAATCGCAGTGAGAAAATTGAACAGTAAAATTCTTAAATAGGAACTACTAAAATTCGAAAAAGAATTAATTCTAAATCAGTCCACGGGGACTCGTGTGGTCTCAAAAGTGACTACTGGAACTATTGTGTAGGACGGGGGTCGGCAAGTAATTTTAAGTGGGGTCCAGATACTATTTAAAATTTTTATCGAGGTCCAGAAAAACTCAATACTTGTTTTTAAATTTTTATTTTGACTCATTTAAGTAATTATATAAAACACAATAGGTAGGTATTCTTAAAAATTATGCGAGAAATTACACCTGCGGTCTTAAGCCAGTTTTTTGTTTGGTTCACGCGAAAAAAAGCTAATGCGAAGAGTGTCTTTAAGGTGGGCGTCCGTTAATCTCGAAAGCGATATTTGTTCTTCAAAAAACTAATTTTTGAAAAAGATGATTCATACATATGTGGAGCCAAACATAGTAACCAGGTTGATAGCTAGTATTTTGCAAATTTCATACTTTTATGAAACATGTGTACCCCAAAATTCTGCAGTGGATGCAGTTTATACATTTGCAAGGAAATATATTCTTGCAAGTCAGTTATCTCCATTTGAAGTAAAGGCTTTGAAAGACTGAACAACTTCGCAGCCACGCTAGTCCATTCTGCCGCTGCAGCAACTTCATAAGGCGATTTAAGGAATTGAGACAGCTTCCCTATCTCTGCCAAGTCTTGGAATCTTGCAGCAAATTCCTTTCCAAGATCTGATATAAACACTGCAATGTCTTCTTCAGACTTTTTATATTTAAGAACTGTTTGGAAATGAATAAATTCTTGACTTGCAATATATTTTTCAAAGATATTCAGTTTGCGACGGAAAGCAAATACACTTTGTGTCAGATCACATTAATTTTCCTTTACCTTTAACTCGGTGTTGAGCACATTTAAGGGGGCACACACCTTTAAAACTTCAAAAAATCGATTTTTGGTTTTTCTATATTTTTGGGACATTTCTGAACATTTAAAAACCGCATAAATTCGCATTATTTCGCGAGTTGTGAGAGTTTGTGTAAAGCTCACTCTGTTGCCATGGCCATCTATATTCCAACTTTAACTTCAGTTTTCTCAAATGTAAATTTTTGGATTACGCGCACTGTTACTCCCAAACTATGTGTGCTAGACACAAAATTTTTATCAGATTTGTATTTTAAGCTTCTTTACATACTAAAACCAAAAAAACAAATTTGTAAAAATTTTTATACTTGATGTTTTTAAAAAATTTTATAAATTTTTCAATTTAAACTATATTTGTATATTTTTTGGTTTTACATTAAACTTGAGTATATGATTAATTTAATTTGACAAACTGTTTCTGTATGCATATTTCTTAATTTTATGATGCGCGAACCATCCAATGATTTTTTCCCTTTTTAGTAATGTGTAGATACATTTAAAAATAAAATCTAAAAATTATTAATGGATTTAAAAGTTCTATTTTTGTATAAAATACTAGATGAAAACCCGCGCTTCGCTACTGAGTACATTGAAATTAAATACAACGGTGAATGTATGCAATTGATGTAAAACATATTTATAAAAAATCGTAAGGGATATTTTTATAGACAAAATAAAGTCCAATCGTCTGCCGCATTAGCAAAAAAAGTGTTTTTTTGCACGTGACGATAAATTTATTTTTTGTACCAGAAAAAGAAATCACGTGATCGGCATTTAACAAATTAAATTCTAAAAATTAAAAATTCACCAAAAATCAGGAAATGGAGGTTAAAATTCGAAAAATTTCATTTTGAAGGAATTTTTATGATCTTTCTCGTGATATAAATTTTATAACCCTCAATGTATTTTAAATACAAACGTAAAAAAAAGTTTAAAAAACAGCTTAAAAATTTAATTTAAAAAATCTAAGAATTTTTTCAGAAACCTCTTTTAGTGCACCCCTACACTAAGAAGAATCGCCGTGCAAAATTTCAGCCCTTTAGGTCGAGCGGTTTGGTTTGCGTTGTATGTCAGTCAGTGAATGAATAAGTCAGTTACGGAACTGTTTTATATATATAACTGAAGAATTGTAATTTTGATATAAAACAAGATTATATATATTATTGGAGTTTCAGTAGCTCGAATTTGATCATGTTTGCGGTCATTTCAGTGTAGTCAAAGGTAGTGTGCCCCCTTAAATATTTCAGGATGACTTTCAGGAAAGCCACAGCTAGTATATTGCGCTCGTCTGTTATGAACTCCAAACGATTCATTGCTTCCTGCGTATCAAAGTTTTGCAAGAAGGTTACTTGTTCTTTTATTTGCCAGAAACGTTCAATAACTTTACCTTTACTTAGACAACGAACATTGTTTTGCAGAAATTTGAACTTTCGGTGCTGAAGAGCAGAACGAGACCTCATAAAATTGATCAACTTGACCAAGCTGTCCATTACTTCTTTCAGAGTAGTACTAAGTTTCTCACAATGGACTGTCTGAATTATGCACTGATAAGATATTAGGCCTGCACTCTTATCCCCGATTCTCTTTACTAATCCTTTTTCTTTGCCAATCATTCATCGCCAGGGCACTGTCACTTGAAAGGGGCACCATTTTATCATAACTAATATTTGATTTTGTTATGAATTCATCAAAAGTCTTGAATAAATCTTCTCCGTGAGTCTTGCCTTTAAACGGCAATATTGCTAGCAATTTTTCCCTGAACGCTTTACTTTCAATGTCAAAAGATTTCACGAAAATAGACATTTGTTCATCAACAATGTCACATGATTCATCAAGTGCTATGGCATAGCAAGGTGCTTTCTGCAGAAGTCCGAGAAAACTACTTTTGTCAGCAGCTAAAATTTTGGTGGTTCTTGTATTACTTCTTGCCGACAATGGAATTCCTTGAATTGCGGCGACAATATTCTTTTTCTCTTCAAAAAGTGCCCTGGCCACTTCCAATATGCATTCTGTTACTATCTCGGGGTTAATCCACATATAAACAGAGCGAATACGCACTAAGCACCCCCGACTCCTCTTGCCACATTTTGGGGTCGATTAGTCACGCTCCTGGAGCGTGACTAATCGACCAGGACTCCCCCCTGCTAGTCCAAAGCGATGTGTGAATGAACACTAGACTGTCTTCCAGACATTCCACCATTTAGAACAGCCCCCCCCGCAAGGTCCCTCGAGTCTCTTTGATTAATTGTGAAAAGACCGCGCTGAGGAGGGATCGCCGGAGAGCGCAGCAGTTGACGTCCCCTGCCCCCTAAATAACTATTTTCCCCGCAGTTCTACATGTGTGTGGACGCCTTATCAGAGTCTGAAAAATGGTTTCTGGTGTTTATTAAGCGTCCAGCACACGCGCAATTCTGCTTCTACGGATTTTTCTTGCTCGCTCATACTAGTAAGGCCATGCTTTTTTCTTGTAAGAAGTTGGATATGCTTGGAGTTTTTCTTTACGAGCTTCACTGCCAAAATGAAAGTTTGTGTGGAACTGCTGATGAGTGGTTTCGTAGTGTAGCTTTAAAATGGCACTTTTAACAATAGCGACAGTTTTGTTGCATATGAGGCAAACTGGAACCCGTTTAGGCTCATCAGGTAGCGTAAAACAATATTGTTCGGTCCGCTCAGTCAAACTTCCTATTTTCACTGTCAACTTTTCGCTTTTAAGGATCCATATTTATGTAGGTACGAAACGTTTTAGTACACGACAAATTACAATACAAATGAACGAATGCTCCTCGCACAAGATCGCAGCGCAACTACCTAATAACTGACGACGTGTCGAAACATGCAGGCCAGTACGCTCCCTCCCGCCCGCACCTTCGCACTCTTGTGCTACACAGCACAGCATAGCAACATCTATGTATCTACCTACTAAAACTAATTGTATAAAAATATTTAAATTGAATAGGTAAATAAGTTATTTAATAATTTTTGGCGGTCCAAGTTTCGACCTTCCGCCTGTTGCCGACAGCTGGTGTAGGATTTATCCATATTTTAGTGTAGAAACATGTTTTACTTAATATAACCCAGTTTTCTCGCAATTTTACACTGTTTCTTGTGGAAAAAATTGCGTCATATTTGCCGAGACCCCCCTCTCACCCACGTGAGGCTGGGTGAGATTCGGCTCGACTCCCCCCCCTCCCCTAAAAGCCTCGCGTAATTAATGGACGCCCCCTAAAGGGCTGAAATTTTGCATGATGATTTTACTTATAGTGTAGGGGTGCACTAAGAAAGATTTTTGATAAATTCTTAGATTTTTTTTAGAATTAAATTTTTAAGATGTTTTAGGGACTTTGAGTTTCAATTTAAAATAATTAGAGTGTTATGAAATTTATTTCACGAGAAAGATCCTAAAAATTCCTCTAAAATGAAATCTTTGGAATCTTTACCTCCCTTTTCTGATTTTTGGTGAATTTTTAAAGATTCAATTTTAAATTTAATTTATTAAATGCCGATTACGTGATTTCTTTTTCTGGTACTTTAAATAAATTTATCGTCCCGTCCATAACAATGAAATAGACATAAAATATTTTTTCCCTTGCCAATGCGGCAGACGATTAGACATTATCCAAAAAATATTAAAATACAGAGAGATGCTCCTTAAACTGTACTATATGAACTCTACTATATTCTTTAGTCCTATTAGATTATCTTGTGCCCTATTAGATTTAATTTGAATATTTTCTTCTACATTATTTTGTCTATAAAAATATCTTAAGATTTTTTCATATATATATATTACATCAATTGTAGTATACATTGATCGTCGCATTTATTTTATATATATATACACTTTTGGCATTAATTGCATACATTGACCGTTGTATGTAATTTGAATGTACTCCGTAGCGAAGTGCGGGTTTTCAGCTAGTCTTTTATTTATATATTTATATATATATATTATTTTTCAGAATCCAAAGAAAAAGTGAAGTGCCATCAGCTAACACACTAAAGTTTCCCGTAATCCTTTGGTTTGGCATGAAGAGCATTAATCTTTAATTCGATCTCAGCGATCGGGAACATTCGATCTGCGCATTTGGGGAATCCTTTCAAGGGTTTTTGTTCTCTACAAGTTGGAAGTTGAAACCGCGGTCTCTACGGAAAATTACGTACGGCCATAGTTAATATACTAATTAAAAGCGCCATAAAAACTGAGACGGCTGTTTTCAGTCGTTTTGTGGGGCGTTCTTCTGAAAGATGACATTTTCTAGCGGAAAGTTCGGACACGTGCGCTTTGTAAAATTCATCTTCTCGTCCCTGTAACGAAATATAATTCTTCAGAACTTCGGGAACATGCAAGGACTTAAGGCTCCATGAGATTTCTGCCCTTTCTACTTTTAAATCTGGATGAGTGTGCTACATTACGATGGGGTAAAGTTCGAACGAGTTAAGTTAATTTTTTAAAAATGGTAATCTAACTCCTAAAAGTGTCATTTTCTTCTAACCAGTTAAGTTGTTGCTTATGCCCCTTGACCGACATGTAACATCAGGTCAAGTCCCGAAGGCTATGGGCGAGGCTCCGGTTTTTAATAGCACCGCAAGGGTCGGAGTCCGACTTGGCTAAATGACCGGTCCCGTAATTTTGAACAGAGTCAAGTGACGAGACTGGAATACTTGACCCCGCACCTCCAGAGGTAAATTAGAACTTGTGGGACATTGTAGCCAGGCCCTATTTTACTTGCCCCGGCCATCATTAATGAACTCGGAGGTAGATTTGCAGCGACGAGCATCGAACCAGGGACTTTCAGATAACTGGCCCGCTGCCCTCTTGCCAACCGGGTTTCCGCGCCCTACCAGTTAAGTGGAAACGCGTGACAGTGGTTCAACGTCTCATTAAAACGACTTCCTTTTCAAAACAGTTTCTGGGGTATCATTGTTCGTGTGGACAATGACAACTTTTCTAGCGAAAGTTTTCAGCCACATGCGCTGCGTAAAATTAATCTTCTCGTCCCTGCAACGAAAGATAATTAAATCAAAACTTTCGGAACAAACAGGAACTACAAATCCGAGGCAGTTTTCTTTATTTTCCGATTAGGTTTATTGTATATTCCAAATACGTAAAGTTAGAACGAGTACAGTTCATTTCTTAAAAATAGGTATCCAACTCCAAAAGTATATTTTTTTTTCCCAACCAGTTAACTGGAAACAAGTGACTGTGATCTAAAGACTCATTAAAATGACTTCAAATTCGAAACGTCAACAGTTTCTGCTAATATCATTGCTCTTGTGGATCGGGACGATTATAAAGACCGAGAAATACTAGAGTAGACGAACGTTGTGCATCGGACTATAAAAGCATTCCAGAAAAATATTGTTTTATTTTGTCTTTCACTTACCAATCCTGTTTCAAGCGCGTGGCCTCCTTGAACTGTTAGATGGCTGGAAGAGCTGGAGAATTCCTCTAAACTTTCAATTGCTAGCAACGCAGTCATTAACTTTGCTCGCCGTTGTCCGCGTCTGTAGTAGCAACTACCTCTTCTGAAAAGGTAAAACCTTTGTGCTCGATGAATAAACAGGAAATCCAACTTAAATACTGCACAACGGCAGTTTCGAAGCTATAAAGGAACTTCTTCTTTAGTGCAACAAACTTAGTGGCAGCTCAAAAAAGCCGAAGACTAAGCGACCAGACACGTGCACATGCACTTAAATACCCGCACGTGTCGAGTACCCAAAGGCGCAAAGCAAAGGAGAGGCCGAAATAGGGCAAGCAGCACCATCTAGTGGCAAAAAGAGTTGAAAAATTGAAACAGGCCAACACAGCTGAATAAACCCTTTCCACAATTGAGGAAAAACGGGGGTGCTTGACAAATCATTAACCAAAGAACCCGAATTTTTAAAAATGTGATAAGCTTCCCAGAAATCAAGATCGGCAGGCGAGCGACATTTCTTAATAATAGAGGCAGAAGAAAAATCAAATCGATGATTCGAAGTCCAAACGTGTTGAGCAATGGACGACCGATTTAACTTTTGTTTTTTAACATAACTTTCGTGTTCCTTCAAGCGGAATTTAAGAGCACGCTTGGTTTGTCCAATATAAGAAAGGCCACACTGTCAAGAAACCCGGTAGATACCCCAGCTATTTAAGCGATCAAGGGGGTGTTTGAGATCCGAAAAAGAGATTTTATTGACCGGAGAGAAAATAGCCTTAATTTCAAACCTTTTAAGAATTTTAGCGATTTGATGACTGATCTTGGGAAAGAAGGGAAAAACCACCGACAGGTTCGGCTTTGAAATACGCCTTTTTTTGGACCGGTTTAGACAATTTCTTATACATGGAATCAACGATGTTAGAGGCGTAGCCGCGGTCCACCGCGACCGCCCTCAGATAATCAAGCTCGGAGCACAATAATTCAGGAGTGGAGCAAATGTTCAACGCCCGATGGACAAACGTGTTGAAACAGGCCATTTTTTTGACTGGGAGGATGGGTAGAAAGCCTATGTGGGGGAAGAGACGCTTGCGGAAGACAGCAGTCTGAAAAACCTCGTCACTGCGGATAATAAGCACATCCAAGAAAGGTAAACGATTATTACTCTTCCTCACACGTAATTTATATACAAGGATCAATAGAACTACCTCTTCCTCCACGGACCTCTCCTCTGGTGGACACTGGGTTGGAGAAGTACAGCCACCTTCTTGGAATTAGTCTGCGATCGCCATGGCTTCTTCTATTCTTTCTTCGACGCGGAGCTTTGTCAGTAAATTCCCTGCATGGAAAGATTAGGATGTTAAAAAGAATTGGGATATACACACACGATGTATGTCTAAAACAGGGGTTTCCAACTTACAAGTGTCCAAGGGCCGCAATCGAAAACATCTGTCTAGTGGCGGGCCGCACTTTAATCAGGACCATACCCAGGACTTTTTTCTTACGGGGGGGGATTTGGAGGATATGTGTATAGTATATACTATCAAATTTTTAAAAATTCGAGGATGAACCTCTAATAATGACCTTGATTATAACTGGCCAACTTTCGTTAAATTACACAGACACACACAAAAAAACTCAAATAGGAAGTGGGTATTTTAACATCATTAATTTCATATTTAAAAAACTTCCATACTAAAATGATTTAAATTTTGTATCAAGTGTACAGACATTTACATAAATCTTAATTTTCAAAAAGAGAAAAAAACTTGCATACAAGCACGCAAAATGTTCAGTGAGAGAATTGAGGTCTGTCTGCTGCAGCCACCAAAGCACGTATGTCCACCTCAAGCTCTGTTGTTGAGTCTCAGGAGATGGAGTAGAGAAGAATCTGTTAGGCGGCTTCTATTATTGTTCTTAATAAATTTCAACGTAGAAAATACACTTTCGCATAAGTACGTACTCCCGAACATTGATGTAATTTTCTGCCCAAAGTCTCGCAGATTTGGAAATTTTTCTTTTGTTAATAATTTAAAGAAATCTGCTCCCCTTTCTTCCCTCGTTTGAAAAAATGTATCCGCTTGTAGGTCGCATAGTTCAAGTTGAAGATGAGTTGGTTGATCTTCAATCTTTGCTTGAATAGGATTACTAAATAGCAGCATGCTATTTTTCAACGACTCAAAATCTTTAAATCTACTGTCAAACTCCTCTATGATTTCTTGGACATTTGTAGCAAATTCAGAGAAGTCAAATGTCTCATTTTCAATTTCTTCAGCTAACTTCCGACAGCTTGTAAAATGGACCAAATCGTTTTTCTTTAAGGTGACTTTGAAAATTTTTAATTTATTTCGAAACCCATTTACGTGGCCCATCAAATCTGACATCAGCTTGTTTCTTCCCTGGAGATTTAGATTCAGTTCATTAAGATGAGTGGTGATGTCGGTGAGGAAAGCCAATTCTTTTAAGAAATCTACACTTTGGAGCTCTTCTTCCAGTTGTGTAGTGTCTGTTGAAACAAACTTGTTCAGGAATTCTGGGATGTGTTTTCTTATGCCAAAGAATCTCTCGAGACACTTTCCAGCACTCAACCATCTTACATGATTGTAGAGCAGCAAATCCCCATATTCTGCTTCCATTTCCTCCAAAAACTGCTTTAGCTGCCTGTGTAAAAGTGCACGATTTCCACCTCTTATCATATTGATAACTTTTATCACAAGTTTGAAAACTTGATTTGGTTTCACAGACTTTCCACACAAAGCTCCCCGATGAATAATACAATGGATTGTCGGACAAGTTACTCCATTTTCTCTTAGTAATCCAACCAGTCCACATTTTCCTCCTACCATTACTGGTGCACCATCCGTCACAATTGCTGAACATTTATCAAAACCTCCGATTTTGTTAACTGCTTTTTTCACGGCTTCATAGATGTCCTTTCCTTTCGTGGTTTCAGTCATTGGACATATTTCTAATAATTCTTCCTTGGTAGCAAAATCTTCTTGAGTTACACGTATAAATATTAGCAACTGACTTACATCTGTTTGGTCAGTGCTTTCATCGAGGCAAAGTGAGAAATAGGTACTTTTTTCAACTAAACTAATGATTTTTCTACCTGCTCTCCCATATCAATAACTCTTCTCTGTAAAGTTTGGCTAGAAAGTGGCACTGAATCAAATTTCTCGGCTAATTTAGGATCCCCAAAAGCCTTTGCCATTTCAATAGCACATTTTTTTACTAAATTGCCATCAGTAAATGGTTTTTTTGCTTTAGCAAGCTGAAGAGAAACGGCATACGAAGCATACAAAGCAGATGATTGACCGTGCGATATTTTGGAAAAAAAAAAAACCTGTCTGCTGTTTCACTTTCTTCTTCAGCTCTGAAATCAAGATATTTCGATCTTCTCCTCCATATCTTCGATACTTTTCTTCATGGATTGAATAATGTCTTTTCATATTGTATTCTTCAGGCACTGATACCACTTGCATGCAAACCAAACATTGGAACTTCCCATTATTATTCGCAATTAAGTAATTGCTTTCCCAACGATCATTGTAAGCTCTGTTTTCATTTTCAATCTTGCGTTTCTTTGAAATTCCACCCATACTTATAAAATTAATAATTAGAGAGCATACGCACAGTATCGTTTTTAAAGAAAACCCTATCTCGTAACACGTGCTTTCTTGGTCACAGAAGAAATACACACCTATCTTTTCCTTTCAGGAGAAGAGACTTGGGAGAACCCCTCACAGGACGAGTTTATTTTACTTGAAGGTTGGAATGCTGCGATATGGGGTAGGTATCCTGGGGCTACTTTAGTTCAGCTTAGTATCCTCGAGAAAACCCATACCACCTAAAGCCGGGGAAATGGACAGTCCATGCAGAAATGGGCGGTGATCACATAGCAGGGTCAAGTCTCTTCTCCTGGTGCGAACAATTGAGTCAGCAGGGGTGAAAGGAAATTGGTTATGGCCCTGGGTTAAAAATAAGCCAGTGGATGACTTCTCGGACGTATAACAATGGGGAAAGGGAGTTAGGGGGTATGAAATAGAGTGGACACCCTACTTCATGTAATTCGAGAAAAATCAATCTTTTTTGTAAATGAACAGCATTTGAAAACAATATGGATTTTTACAAAAGCAGTTTTCGTTAACTAAGAATATCTAAATTGATGCTGAAAATTATTTTCCTAGAAGTCTTCGCGGGCCGCAAAAAAAGGCTTCGCGGGCCGCATGCGGCCCGCGGGCCGCCAGTTGGAAACCCCTGGTCTAAAATAACGACTGATTTAACAACTCGCCTTTGTTTACTCGAAATTAATGCTCGTCTCCCTCAATATTTACACCATTTGCACTAATACATCGCTGTAGTATTCTTTCCCACAGGTCGAAGGCATGAAGCAAATTAATTTCTGTCAGTCGTTTCAACATGTCTGCCGTTCTCGCTCTTTACCCTAGGCAAAATGTCTAACCTAGGTATCAGCTTCCTTGAAAACATAAGAATGGACCATTTCAAAAAGTGTTGTTGATGTTGCTTATGTCCCTGGGATACGTTAACTGATAGCAGGAACTTTGAATCTCCCCTTTCGAGACTCATCTTCCTTCGTTGCTTTTACGACCCATAATACATCCATGCCTTGGTGGGATTTGAAACTACAACCTCGGCGTGGCAGGCTGATGACAACTTTTTAAAATAGTTTGATTTGTTTATATTAACAAAAATTAAAGCGAGCATAGACTGCCAAACAAGTTAACTTAAAAACTACCCTAGCATTGAAAACTTAAAACTTTTCAATAAAAGATTGCGCAGTTGCTTCATATCCTCATATTGAAAATGGACAAATATATCTAAAAATAAAAAAATAATCCAACAGAGCTAGATAATTTAAGAATGCAGACAAAAAAACAGAAATCAAGCACTTGGGGCTCCACGCACCAGAGGCAAGATTCTGTAGTAGTGCCGAAAATGAACTAGAAATCGAGGTAACCGACTGGTCTCGTCATCAGGGAGCCTAACCAAATCAGTTGCCTAAAAGGGAACTTTCTGAATAGGATGCAGGTATAACCAAAAGACATCCCAAAGCCCCGAGATCCCAATTGAAACAGTTAGTCTAAAGAAAATTAAAAGACAAGCACAACTTACAGTAAGGGCTCAACGCACCGTACATGCAAGCACACAAATAATCCTATGCACTTCTATCCTTATAAAATTCACCCCCTTTGTAAGACAAAATCTAGTTCGTAAATTCTAATCGAGATTTCTAGGCCTTATTCCTAATTTAATTTTTGCAGGTATTCTTCCCCTTGACAAGGACTTGCATGCTTCAGCGGTAGGAGTAGCAAAGGATTTGCGCTCTCCTCGAAATCGTCCCCAATCCCCCTTAAAAATTACCTCAATATTTTTTCCAGTTTAACCTTTTTATTGTGACAGTAGGGAATCCGAAGCATAAATTTAATAACTATGGATGTTAAACTTTCTTCTGAAAACTATAACTTGACATTTTCAGTTAAAGGAGGTAAATTTCATGGAAAAATGCCCAGCGCACGTCATGAATATTATTAGAAATTGAAACGTGTCATCGCTCAAGTAGAAGGTTTAGACTTGTACAGAATTAACCTTCTCCGTTTAAAAAGATGAGGATGTCGTGGCCAAAGTTCTCGTGTTTATTCAGTCATACAAAATACTTAAGATAAGGCCGTTTTCTGATTTTTTGAAATGCTGTCGTTGACATATTGATCGAGGTAGCGATCGACTAAACTGTTACAGCCAAGTAATTTAAGAGTTACTTTATTTAAAATAGTTGAAGAAAAGTTGAGTGAGGCACCGTAAATAGGTTACAGGAACACTGCAGAGTTAGTCCGAGTCCTTTAGGATGAGCTGTCAGAGGAATTAGCTCACTTATCAAATCAATATAGAGTCCAGCAGGGCCCTCGATTACTTTATCGGCAGAGCGGATGACTGCGAGGTAAATATTACCAGGACGATCGGGACAGATATCTCGTCTTCAGATACCTTCCAAAAAAAATAGAACACCAAGCTTCCTAACTGAAGCCGAAAAATCTCGTCTTGAGATTAAGACCGCTGACTTCAAGTTCGCGTTATAGCTATCTCGACCCTGGGATGGTCGGAGTTCTCTTTGCTGAACTATGAGCTTAACTATGAAAGGTGATGCTCGGCTTCATCTGGGCCACGCCCTCGGGAGCCTTTCTTGTTATCGATTGGTGCACAGAATAACTACAATGGCCATAAGATAGGGACAGAAAGAGAGAAAAGTGATTGGAGGCCTTCAAGATCCATGAGCTTATACAAAACTAGTATGACAGAAAATTTTCTCTCATACGGCTAGGAGAAAGTTTACTGATAGTGTCTAAGGAGGAAGTTTAGGATAGGATATTTTTTACCGTAGCCAGGCTACGTATCATTTTAAGATTTTAAATTGTTTTTTGCCGTGCAAGCACGTATTTTATATATTTATATATATATATATATATATATATAAAAATTGAGGAAATTAACGAACAAGAACAGCACGAGGCCGTTTCTTGTTCTCTGCAGCGGCTGGGTCATAATCGAATTTTTCCAATAAGTCGTTATCAATACTTGTGAAGAAGTTGGTCGCTAATTTTGAGGTATTTTGGAAGAGCGAGTACATTTAATTCATTCTGAGATCAACATTCCTAAAATACCAGGATGCGTCAATAATTTGTCTTAGGGTAGTATTTTGACAAACAATAAGGTGATTAATGCTGGAAACTGCTGCATATGACCAAGCCGGGGCTGCATAAGTTAAAAGTGGTCGAAGGAAGGATTTGTAGATGAGCAATTTATTTTTAATGCTTAATTTGCTATTTCGAGCTATTAGGGGGTAAAGTGTGCGTCTGGCTGCTCGAAATTTTAATCTACTCTGTATCATGTGATGTTTAAAAGTGAGTTTTTATCAAGATGGACACCAAGATATTTAACAGTGTTTGACCAGGGGATAGTGTTTTCAATATTAAAATTAATATTGCGATATGACGAGCTGTTTTTATTTGAACATGACAGCTACGCATTTATGAGTTTTATTTTCCATTTGAGCCAGGTGGCGATACGAGCGATGTGTTTGTTGAGAGTAGTGACCGCATACTTGACATTTTTATTTGTGCAGTAAATGCCAGTGTCGTCAGCAAATATAGCTATGTTAGAATTAATGTGTCGGTAGATCATTTATGTACAAGTTGAATAAATGTTGATATTATTGCACCTTGGGGAACACCACTAAGGATTGGTTTTGTCAAAGGTTGTGTTATTAACTTGGAAGGTTCTGTTGCTAAGATAGATGATTAACTTGGTGATGTGCGGAGGGAAGTTATAATTAATGATTTTGTGAATTAGGCCAGGGATATAAACTTTATGGAATGCGCGTTGAATATCTAGAAATAGGGCAGCAGTGGAATATTAATTTTAGCTTTAGCAAGATGTTAGGTAATTCTATAGACTTATAGGGGAGCAGAGAGATTTTTGCGGAAGCCAAATTGATACGGGAGAATATTTTTATCTTTAAGGTGGTCATTAATTTCTTTTGCAATGAATTTTTCGGTTAATTTGCTTAGTGTTAAGGAGGCTAATGGGACGATAACTTTCAGGGGAGTCGGGTGGTTTTCCATGTTTATGGATGGGTACTATTAAGGAATTTTTCCAACGGGTGGGGAAGTAATTAAATTTAATAATGTTGCTGATGAGTTGGGCAATTTTGAATATATATATTCAGGGTTTTTTTATCATAGTATTAGTTATAGCATCATCACCGGGGGATTTACGATTAGGGAGAGATTTAATTATAGTAGCAACATCAGAGGGGAGAATATTTGGTGTGTATGAATCATGGTGTGTGTTGAACAGATTAATACTTGTATTTACAATATTCTCAGTATGGGGGTCAGAAATGTCGTTGGGGGTGAATTAACTAGAGTGTTTGCAATATTAGCAGCTTTGTCACTGTCAGTGTAGTTGTAATTATTAGTGTGGGGGTCTTTTATAGGGGGAATGATATTGTAAGTATTTTTAAAGCGTTTGGCGGCTCTCCCAATGGAATTGTCACCGGTAGCTAAACTAGTAATGTATTTATTCCAGTTATTGTTTGCTTTATATTTAAGGTAGTATTTAAGTCTTGTTGTGTATTATTCATGATCCTTTTATGTGTAGTTCTGTTACGCTGCCATGCTCTTCTAGCGCAGTTTTTGTTGTTCGTAAGAATACTTAGGTGGTTATCAATTATTTTATTTTGTGGGGTGATGTAGTGTGTGTGCTTTGGTTATAACTATTTGATGTCAGTGGTAATGTCATTTACAAGTCTGTCAATATCAGTATTAATTTCGTAGAAGTTATAGTGGTTGTTATTTAATGTGTAGTACTTTTTCCAGTTTGTGAATTTGAATGGTTTAATAGCTAGGGGGTTGATTTTAAGGGGTATTTTAATGTGGACAGGGTTGTGATCAGAGCTTAATTCACAAAGTGTTTGAATAATTATATCATGGGGGGGGATGCCTCTAACAAGAGCGAAGTCAATGATGCTAGCAGTTTTTTAGTGAAATGAGTGGGGGAATCGGTAATAATTTAGAGGTCTGTAGTGTTGGTAAGATTACATATTAGGGTACCGTAATCATTATTAAATTTCCAGAGGGTATGTCGGGCATTTAGGTCACCGAATATTAGGGTGTTAAAGTTAAGATTTTTAAGGGTTTCTAGATCCGTTTTTATATGGTTAATATTTTGTTTAGGAGGGATGTAGGTGGAGATAATGGTATAATAGTGGCTATTGTCAATTTTTAAATGTATAGCTATGGCATTAATAGCGTGGAGGGCCGGAATGTTGAGGGAGGGGTGGTGAGGGAGAGTATTTTTAATTAGTATTGCAGTGCCTCTGGAGGGGTGATTAGTGGGGTTGTTGTAGTCAAACCTGTGTTATAGTTTGTAGAGTTTATCCTCTGGTTGGAGGTGAGTTTCTTGTAATAAAATTAAGTCAGGGTTGTGCTCATATACGAAATCCCTAAGCTCATGGATTTCGTGTTTTATACCGTTAGCATTCCATGCGACGATAGACGAGACCCGAGGCGCATCAATCACGGGGCCTGGGTGGTGTGGGAGATGGCATTCATACTCTCAAGGAGCATGAATAGCCTATCTCTAGTGGTGGTGGCTTTTTTCATATTACTTACAGCTTCTCTGAGCATTGTAACAATTTCAGAGAACTCATTAATTTGTAGTAGATTTTTTATTTCCGCGGTAAGGGAATTTCGCTTATCTGCGATATGAAGGAGTCTGGGCTATTTTTATAGTTGTGGAGGGGGGGGGTTATTGATGTCGGAGGGCATAACATTATTTAATTGGGGTGTTGGTTTGGGGGGGGTATTAGGGGCTGCGATATTTTTAGTGATTTGAGCGAATGACAGATTGGGGTTACTTTACGGGAAGTTTAAAGTTCTCTCTCGCGTTTTCTTTCTTCTGCTGTTTTGTAAACGGGTAATCTTGGGCATCCTCTATAATTTTCAGGGTGGTTTCCGTTGCAATTGCAGCAGATGGGGTTTTCTAGTCTTTTAGGTTCAGGACAGTTAGGGGTGATATGGGGGGCCAGCGCATTTAACACACCTGGGGTTTACGTGACAATTTTCTTGTTTCAAATGCCAATTTTGGCATTTGAAACATTGTTGTACTTTGTATGGGGTGTTATACTTCTCAATGGTTACTAGGAGATAGAATAAGGTTTTTAGGTTGTATATTTCTTTGCCTTCATTATTTTCCAGGTGTAGTTGATACTGGGGCATTTTAGATTTATCGGCTCTTTTGAGCATCTGATTTACTTTTATTATGGGGAATTTAAGTTTTCCAGTTCATCATGGATCTCCTTCTCCTCCAAATCGGAGGGTAGTCCGCGAATTACTACCTTAATTGGGGCTTATAATTTTCCGTGAGAAGGAAGTGCTCTATGTTTTCATTTTTTAGAAATTTCGCTATCTCACTGAGTTTTCGCTGTTAGGATAGATGCGCACGAAGTGCTTATCAAGCTTCGCATGGAATTTGCGAGTTGGATTGCTGTCAATATTAGAAAGTATGGTCCTGTAGTTAGGGGTTTTATAAATACTGATTGGCATTATCTTTAGTTCTTGTGCTTTAGGAGCACCAGTAGCTATTTGTGGGACAGTTTTATTTAAGTTTACTTCCTTTAATTCGTCGAACATGTTGCTAGTAGATGGCGCCACTACTTGAGTGCTGGGTTGAAAATTTTTCGCAGTTAGTCTACGAGCAGATATTTCAAAATTTGACTTCTTGCTAGGTGAATCTCGTGGACTGAGAGGGCGCTTGTGTGTGTTAGTGTTAGTATCGGAGGTTGGGAAGTTAGTATTGTTAATGTAATTGCCAGAGATAGCATTCTTACCACCTTGTAGTCGAGCCACTTCAAACACTCTGGGGAATTTTTTTCTCGTAGTCTAAGGCAAAGTGGTTGGCCATCCCTCCGTTTTGGATCCAATTGTACATAATCTTTTCGCTTTCATCTAACTGGTCGTAACTAAGTGGAGGTCGTTAGGTGTAATAAGAAAACTGAGCCCCAGGCCTGCAAAAGCTGGCATCGCTCAATGAAAGAAAACAAACGGACCCCAGTCCGAACCGTGGGACAACAAAAGACACTAAGACTATTAGCACCAACTAAGGCGTGCAGCCAACCCGGCCGCAACAAAATAAGATGAACAACTGATAAAGGAGAACCACGGTGAAAAAGATAGCTTGCAGAATATTACAAAGTGTTACGATGAATAAAAACGTTAGCAATGATGAGAAAAACTTAACCAAACGACAACTGAAGAGCAGCACACCCAGTGACAGTAAAACTAAAAAAACAGTTTAATTGACAAAAAAAACTATGACGAAACTGAAGAAATGGCAAAATCAAACGAGAGACCCCTGTCTTTCACAACAAAACAGAAAAACCAAAGAGTCTTTACAACTCCAAACATCAGAAAACTCCAAGGAGAACAAAATACAGAAAAACCGAGGCGAGCCATTGACAGCTCAAAAGTACGGGTACAGTACGAAGTGGCAACCAAAAATAAAACCGATGCAACAGACGAGGACAACCAGATGAAAGTTTTAATACAAAAAAATTTCTTCCAAAATATTGACTTGGTGAACAAACTTAGAAATATTCTGACGGGTAACAGGATTGAGCAGAAGACGAGAAGGATGAATTTCAGACAAATTATGAGGAAGACTGCGCCGGAGATCATTAAAATAAGGGCAATTATATATATAATGAATGGGATCGGCATAAGCCTCATCACAGATGCAAGTAGGGAACTTATTGAGGAAACTATGATAATAAGGAAATTTACCATGACCGGTTATAAACTGACACAGAAAGTGACCAGAAAAATTCCTATGTACGGAAATGCTGGGGACCAGAGAACGCGTGTAACCACTGACATCCAAAGACTCCCAACGCGCTTGCCAGGCTAACCACAAATGCCTCAAAAGGCGGCGCCGACACCTACTGGGGGAAATGCCAACCCTACCATCGACTATATCTAGCCCCCCAGCTGACTTGGCTGCCACGTCGGCAGCTTCATTGCCAGCAGTCCCAACGTGAGCCCTAGTCCAGCACAGCTTAAAAACCAGGTCAGAAGAGGTAAAGTGAAAAAAAGAACGAATTTTGATAATTAAAGAATTATAACTAGGATAAAGGCAGAGAGCCTCTAGAGCCGAGCGAGAGTCAGAAACTAAACAAAAAGAAGAAACATCACTAACAAAAGCCCATTCTATTGCCTTATAAATTGCATAAAGCTCAGCTTGAAAAACCGAAGCCTCATCATTAATGCGGAAAGAGCCAGTATGTATATTATCAAAAACAAGAAAACCAGAGCCAACCAGAGCCAAGTGGAAGATTAATTTCAAAAACATCGTTAACAATAAGATTCCAAAGCAAGGAAGAAGAAATAGCACCCTGAGGAACACCAATATATTGTTTTTTTAATGTTTATAAACTGGTTGGAAAAAGAAACATATCTATTTGAAAAATAACTAAAGTAAATATTAACCAGGTAAGGAGGAGCTTTAATGTTAATTTATTCAAAATGTCACCCCATCTAACGGAATTGAAAGCGTTTTTAATATCAAAAGAAATCAGTGCAACATGGCTATTAAATCTAAGTTCTTCAACTTTATTAACAACAAAAGAAAAAGCATCAAGTGTGTTCCTACCCCTGACAAAACCAAACTGAAAATCACTAATAATATTGTTCTTATTGACAATCCTGTAACCTATTTGCAATTATTTTTTCAAAGACCTTACCCAAAATGGGCAGTAAACAAAGGGGACGATAAGAACTAAAACTTTGAGGATCACGGTCTGCCTTCGGCAGAAAAATCAATCTAGCAGTTTTCCACTCAACAGGGAACGAACCCTGGTTAAGACAATTATTAAAAAAATCAATAAAATAGTGATTTTGGAAATTTTTGCTATTAATCCATCTAAACAAATCCCGTCGGGGCCAGGAGCCTTTTTCACTTTAAAGGTGCTAAGAGTGTATTTAAGTTCAGAAAAAGAAACAGGGTCAAACTGCTCAATATTATTAAACCAACCATGAGTATGAGAAAGTGTATTGGAAGTTATTGTAAGGGAAATGAAAAGAAATCAGGCTATCGATATTATCTCTAACTGAAAAACTGTCAACAGATTCAAATTTACTACAGAAAACAGAAACCGAAATCTCACTAATGAGGGATTTGAAATTACAGAACGGGGTTTCTTCAGAAATACTACTTAAAAACTCCCTCCAGGAACTCCTCTTGGCAGACATAACCAGCCTCTTATACTTGGCGTGGGCACGAATCCAACAAGCCCTGTTGGCGGATCTGTCTCGCTAGTAGTGGAACGCTGAAATTTTCTACGAAGCGCTCTAACACGCTTCCTAGCAATAGACAACTCAACCGACCACCAAGGGATCCTACGAAGGGATTTACTTGTGAGGGGGAACTGCACCAAAATTACCAGGAAAAGAATTATAAACAGAAGACCGAATAGACTCTACCATATTACTAAAATCTGAGTGAGGAAAATCATAAAAATTATTGAAAAGATTGCATTTAATGTTAAGCCAGTTCCTATTGTTCAAATTATACTTAGCGAACTTGGGGTGAGAAACAATTGAGGGAGAAGTTCTGATACTGAAATTAATATTTTGGTGTTCTGAACCGTTAATTTGGTCAGACACTAACCAATCGGTGATAACTGTATTACTATTAAAACATGATAAAGTCAAATCAATCCAGCTCCTACCCCTAGAGGAAACAAAAGTCGGAACACCATTACTAGGATTATGTAAATTAAAAGAAAATTGGTTGAAGTCTAAAAGCGCAGTACCTCTATTATCAATAAACGGGCTCCCCCAAACAGAATGCTTAGAGTTAAAATCGCCGAGAAGGACACTATTTTCCCAATGTTTCAGATTAATAATACCAGTAATTTTACTTAAAATTTCGTCAAAAAGCTCCTCGTTACCAGGGGGAATGTAAGTGTTAATAAATAAAATATTTACCTGGTTAACAAAAATAGCATTAATAAAGGAATCGCAAAAAAACAACAGTAAAAGGTAATTTATTATTGACCACAATGCAAGACTTCGGATTTAAGGAACTGGAAATAATACTCAAAGCTGAACCAAAGCTAACCACCGAATTATTTAACGTGTATGGTTCCTGAACAAAGGCAAACAATAAGGGGGTGACGCAAATGTCAGCCTTAAGCTGACTACAAGCGAAACGACTTTTGCCAATGTTAACCAGTCTACAGAGAAGGGAGGAGCTATCCATAATTAACAAAATTTCTCAACCTGTTAAGCTCTCTCTGAAACGCGTCACAACCCCTAAAGTTAGCCCTATGGTTAGTTTTTACATGATTTTTTTTGTCTTTAATGTTGCTATTAGTTAGGATACAGTTATGGCAAGATTCATTTTTCTTGTTACACCCCTTTCCCTCATGCCCAGACTCACCACAGTTGTAACAAATCGCAGTCTCAGCTCTACAGAACATCAAAAATAATTACTTGGGGGTCAACTTTTTTCGGGCTTCTGCAGTTAACGGTATTTTTAAGGTTAGTATTATTGTCTATTGCTTGTTTAAGAGTTTCCAAGTCCCCAGCAGAGTTAACTTCTAATAAAAAATCGCCATTTCTGGTTTCCCTGGTTCTTTTAATTCAGACTTTAAGTGTTTTAGGATTGAGGTTATTAACTATTAAGTCTTTTACTTTATCCGTGTTGGAACTATTGGCATCTTTACTAACTATTACATGTTCTGCCTTAGGGCAGAATGGGACTGGAATTTTAACATGAAAGCCAGAGCTTAGTGCTCCGGCATAAGTCTGCTTACTATTATTAGAGTTATTAGTCCTATTGTTCTCAATTACTCGGTAGGCTTCTGCGGTGTTAGCTTTAAGTTCACTATTGGTAATTAGGATTCCCGTTATAATCTCTTAACTTATCAACCCTCTCCCTAATGAATGTAGAATTGGTTACGTTTACTTTGGCAGTGGTTAAAGTTTTCTCAATTTCTGCCTTATAAGTGTAAATAATCTTATGGATGGGATTAGTTCTGATTTTATTCATGTCAAGGGGTGGAGTGTCTTCCTCCATTTCAGGAACTAAAGCCAACTAAATACAACCTCAATGAGAACTAAAGTAAAAAAAAAACTAAGCCTTTACAGCTCCAAAGTGTACGGGGACAGTACAAAAAACTCTAGGAGAACAAAAGACTACAGTAACAAAAGCGGCACTCGTGCGTGCCAAAAGTTTAATAATTAAACTCCAAGGAGAACTAATAAAAGAGAAATATATCAAAACGAAATAAAAAAAAAAGAGGCTCGGTGTATAACTACTACAGGGCAAAAGTAACAACCCAACACAAACTTAAACAAAGCTTTAAAGTTATCAAAAAAAATTTTCTTAAAAAGTGAGAACTGAAACTTTACTTTGAAAAAACTTGTAAAAAAAAAAAGAGATGAAAATGAACTAACGGCCCTAACAGCAATTAACACCTAACAAAAAAAAGCCTAAGACCCTAAGGGTGACCGAACAGTTAACTAAAAAGGGGAAGCAAAGTTAGTGGACAGAGCAGTGTCATAAATCGTGCTCCTACACAAGGTAGAACAGGGCGGTAACGTACACTGATATCCACACTAAGGAAAAAAAAACTCGCTAGGTCACCGTGGAAAGACTGCAGCTCTTTAGGTCAATCTCGGGACTGACACAAGGCGGAATGCTCGCCTAGTAGGCCTGTAACTTTGGTTTCGCCCCGCCGCTCAAGCCAGAAGGCGATTGGAGGAGGTACTCACAGGTGCGCCACGTGAAGGCAGTTACTCGACCATTTACAGCTGTGAACAAAGGAACTACCTAGAGAACTCGCTTAGTAAAGAGCTCGATGACGATGCAATCGGCTGCTAATCGCTTGTCCTCTGGCAAATTACACAATATCACAAACTGTCACGCACCCGGTCGTTGGGTGTAATCGGATGAGTCGTCGGATCGCATTGAACACGCTGAAGGTACTCTCTCCAATACGCTCTGCTCAGCAGATCACTAACGGTTTTTAGCTCTGTCGTTTAATTTTGGACTTTGGGGATTCATCCACAGAACTCATCTCTCATTGGTTCTTCAACGGTGCTGTCATTTTTGAGCCGCCTTATTTGCTGAACCGCAAGCTGCGACTATTTCGAATTTCCGGTCTTGGGGCTGTCTCGTGTCATCAAACTGGCGAGCCGTGGCTAATTCCTATTTTAATTGTGCGAATTATTTTAATTCGTCACATCGTCTACGAGAAAACGATTGTTAGCGGACAAACACTTCCGTTCGCTATTTAACAAGATAAATTTCTTAAGGCCCAAGTCTTCAAGCCAGTCGTATAAAAAAACAAAGCCATCATCAAAACACAAAGATTGACGAGACGACAACTTGGAAGTTGAAACTGCGGGCAAATACTTAAATTCCATACGACAGTTTGTTAAAGTTGTTTTACTCGCGAGAGAAATGGCGCAATGTTAAAGCTATTTTGCTCGCGTAAGCGCTGAAAATGTAAACACGCGCTGCAAATGAAAACAGTTGATGCAGCAAGATCATTTGATTACGGTGGTGGCGATGTTCCAAAGATATAATAAAATGATATTTTAATTACTTAAAGGAGTCTCCTAACTTATTAAAAAAAGGTCGTACGTTTTATGCGACAAGATCAAGGTTCACACGGAAGTGAACAAGTTAGATCTTAAGTTATTTAAGTTTGGAGACAGCAAGTTATTAATCGGATTAAAAGCGTCTTAAGAAAAATTTAGACATATCTTTTCTGCGCTTTTGAAGTTCGGACGTCTCCCAAAAAAAAACACTTGATGCAAAGTGTGGACACATACTCCGGATAGAATTCATCCGTTCGTCTTTGTAGCAAAAGATAATCTTAAAGCTCTCTACGAATGTCTAGGGTCTATACACCTCATTATAAACTCCTTGACCTGCAAAAGCATTCCCTCACTTGACAATTGCACAAAAGTTTGAGGGGAACAGATTTCTCAGACACACCGGCCTTGGCCACAAGTTGGCGCCAAAACTTTTTGACGCCAACTTAGCGCAAAAATTTGGCGCCAACATAACGAAACATTGGCGTCAAAACTTTATGACGCCAACTTTTGCCTACTCCGCACACCTATTAGGCCTAAAATCCGCAATGTAAACAAAGCATCAATAACGACAAAAAAATAACAAATTAAAAACAAACTTACCATTGATGGATTAAACTTTCAAAAACATAACAGGAATCCCAGGCGGTAATTAAAAGACGTCACTAATATATCTTCTGCTGACTGTATCTAACTTCCAAAAACATTACAGACATTCCCAGCCGATAATTTATAAACGTCAACAATATATCTTCTACTGGCGGTATTAAACTTCCAAAAGCATGACACTGTTCCCAATTAACCTCTCGGACTATTTCAATAAATTTATTAAAAGGGTCTTCACCTTTCTCAGCGCACAAATGATAAAACATGTATAAAGCTAAATAAAACTTAAAATCAGCCTGACGGTTGTGAGTAGGTAAAGTACTTTTAACATGGCGCCAGGTACTCTCTATGGTATTAGTATGGCATCCAGATTTAGGGTCAACAAAATGAATACTGTGATTTACTGACAAATGTTTAAATCCTTCCTCACCAATATCTTTATAGGAAGACCAGCCATCTGAATATATTGTAGTTCCGGGCAAAATCCATTCTTTAATACAGCTAATTAAAGTTTCTTTACTGCGGTCGCCTACCGCCACTAAAAACAATCTTCCGGAATCTCTTTCGACACCCCCAAAAACCCACTGCCCCTCCACTGGATGACCTCGGTGGTATTTCCTTTTCCCGAATTTAGATTCGTCAATTTCCACAATCTTCCCTTCACCACCAATTCTCTCAGAATTACTACAAATAAAATCTAAAATCGATTCATTAATAAACTGCCTCCAATCGGCCAAAGCGCAATTACCAAACTTCCATTCGTTCTGTATATCAGAAGTTTTGCGTTTATTTAAAATTTCATAAGTTAAAATAAATATTTCCTCCTCAGTCAATTTGCTTGCGGAAAACCATGAACCAAAACGAATGCTTCTTTGAGAACCACACTCTTTCCCCTCCCTCTTATTTCGACAGACCCAAACATACCCATCAGAAACATTATTCTTCTTCCTCAAATTCATTTTCACATCACATTTACTACAAAATACTTCAGGTTTTAAAAACCTCACTTCCCATAAAAATTCAAAAAATAACATACGATCAGCATGTATAAAACAATGAACAAGTGACTGATTCACCACCCCTTCCGTAAATCTATCGCAAGAATAACGCCCTCTAACATTGCCCAAAAGCCTACCCTGATATTTGCTAACAACCTCCTTCACGCTCAACATAGCCGCCATCATAAATCTCAAGAATTCGAAATCCAAAAATTATCAAACTAATCGAACCTTTTAATTAAATACCCATTCAAACTGGGTTGCCAGACAAAATCCATGGCTTCCATGCCAAAACACAAAATCGCCAAACTTGGCAGAAAATTGCGTCCACGCCAAAAGACAAAATCGCCAAGCTTGGCAGAAAGTTACATCCATGCCAAAACACAAAATCGCCAAGCTTTCAACGCGGTGCGTCTGAGAAATCGGTACCGTTTGAGGGATCGGAGTCTCATCGAATCTGTAATTTTAGGGGAATCCTTTCATGATTTTCTCAGTTCTTGCTTTTTGAGTTTCAGTAATGTTTGAGACTAAGCAACCAGAAAAAATTAGATTTTTTTATATAAAACTTAAGGTAACGTCGTTTTCTGCCTTTTTTGAAACGTGGTCGCCTAAAAGAAAATTCTCTCTATTGAACAAATACTTCCATTCTCTGTTTAACAAGATGATTTATGAGACCGAAGTCCTTAATCCAGTTATTTCTAAAACATGGCCGTCGTCACATCTTTTGGAAAAGGTTGTCCACAAGTCACAGCTTTGAAGTTTAAACTGGGGACAAGTAGGTAAATTCCATATGGCCATAGTCCTTGAGCTAATTAAAAGACTTAGAGGTTTTAGCGTTCGGGTCTAAACGAATCTGCTTTGTTCGGGAATGCTTTCCCGAAATTCTTGTAGATTTCTTCCTTTTTGAATGTCATCAGTAATAGTGAGACTAAGCAAACTAAAAATTTGGTTTCGAATTAAAACTTGAGACCATTTTCTGCCCTTTTGAAATGCGATCGTCAACCCAAAAACTCTATTGGACACACATTCTCGGTTTAACAAGCTCATTTTCCTAAGGCATAAGTCAAAGGCAGTCGAACCTAACGCATGGCCGGCCTCGGAACTAGGATTTTTTAATGATAATTATGAATTTTAATTGCCTTAACCAAAGCACGATTAATACTGCACTTGTTGTATTAAAAGGATGGTAGAAAAAAAATTGAGAATCGTTAATTTTGATATATTAAAACGTCATTGCATATTTTTAACGGAATGCGTATGGAAATCCTGCATATCCAATGTATTGAGAATAAATGTTCAAAAACCTATATTTCAACCAAAAAGTTTAAGAGTTTCAACAATTGAAACTTAAAACAATAATTTGTTATTGCATTTTAAATAGAATCATTCCATTGAAAGTAGTACAGCACTTTGGAGTGCTGAAATGTAACTTTGCATTCTCTCATCAATTGAGTTTTCATAAGGCCTAGGTCATGAAGCCTATTATTAGTCATATTTAAAATGAGGCCGTCTTTAGATCTTTTTTAAAAATTTGTTTTTGACAAAACAACTTGGAAGTTTAAAATGCGGATACATAGGTTAATTTCATAAGGCCATCTAAAAATATCAGAGCTAGATAATTATAAGAAAGTAGATAAAATAACAAACGGAAATCAAGCACTCGGGGCTCCACGTACCTGAGGCAAGATTCCATAATAGTGCCGGAACTAAACCAGAAATCGAGGTAACCGGCTGGTCTGACATCAGGGAGCATAACCAAATCAGTTACCTCAAGGGGAACTTTCTGACTAGGATGCAGGTGTAACCAAAACACATCCCAAGGCCCCGAGAACCCCATTGAAACAGTTAGTCAAAAGAAACGACATTGCAACTTGCATGTATGGTGCGTTGAACGCTTACTGCAAGTACACATACAATCTTAATGAAAAGACACAGATGCATACATACCGTAATTCAGTAAGTGACGGTTATGGCGAAACAGCAGCCTATTTTATAATATAAATTAATCCCTTACACTTAGGAAAGAAATCCGTTGCCGGAACCAATCCCCCACTCAACTACCATAGGGCACGTAAGACTCCTTTTATCTTTACATTTAGCAAATTTTCTAAATTTTATATTATATAAACGTAACAATTGTTCAGGTGACTTATTAACCACCACACTCCCCTGCACAAGATATGTAACAGGGCTCCTTGTTGCGGAACGCGACGAGCCATGTCCCATGAAAAAATCCTTGATACTCGTTTGCATAATATTTTACGATTTAACCTGAAAAGCAAACATTAGTAAAGCCTGCTTACTATACGAGGGACCCCGGGAGAAAAGCCATAAACATACCGGAAAATATAATTTAAAAAAAATATGTGCCCACCTTTTAATTTTTATGCTTGTGCTGACTTATTTATATTTTCATAAATTTCATACGGCCATAGTTCTCGGTCTAATCTAAAACAAGGCCGTCTCCAGAACTCCCAAGAGCTCTAGGTTTCCTTGACCTCGCAAAGCATTTCCTCACTTGACATCGACATAAATGTGTTAGCATTCGAGGTCTGAACATATCTGCAATTTTCGGAAATCCTTTCAGATATTGCTCGTCGATTTCTTTCTTTTCGAGTTCTACCGGTAATGGCAAAACTAAGCAACCGGAAAAAACCTGATTTCGATTTAAAACTTAAGATAACGCCGTTTTCTGCTTTGTTGAAATGCGATCGGCTACAAGAAAACTTTCTATTGGACATACTTCCCATCTCTGTCTAACATGATCATATCCATGAGGCCAAAAATCCTGAAGCCTATAGTTAGTCGTATCTAAATCATGGCTATCTTTAGAACTCGGATTGGTGTTATTCAAAATGCTAAATGCCTCTTATTTGCCTAACCGAAGTTTAAATAATACTGCACCATTCATTATAGTAAATGATGGTAGAATAAAAATGAGTTTCTTTTAGACTGATATTAAATTAAAATGTTCTTGCATATTTTTAACAGCATATGTGAGAAAATTTTGCATATCCTTGTATTGTCAAGAAACGTTCCAAAAATCTATGCTTCAACAGAAACTCAAAAAATTCCAAGTTTTGAAATTCAAATAATCGCTTCTGTTTGATTTTAAACGAAATCATTAAATCGAAAGTACAGCACTTTGAAGTGCTGAAATTGAATTCGGCATTCTTTGTTCAGAAAGATAATTGTCATAAGGCCTCGGACATCAAGACTATAGTCAGTAATGGCGCTCTTTAGATATTTTAAAATTGGTTGCCGACAAGACAACTTGGGAGTTTAAACTGCGAACACGTAGGCGAATTTTCTACCACCATAGCTCTTTAAGCTAATTATATTCATTATAATAAATGAGAGTAGAATAGAAGTGACAATTATTCGTTTTGATGCTGATAAATTAAAACTATTGCATAATTTTTAACAGCATAGGTGAGAATTTTGCATATCCCAGTATTGTAAAGAAATGTTCAAAAACCTATATTTCATAAAAACTGAAAAAAATAGTCACTTATTACATTCTATATAAAATCATTCCATCGAAGTCAGCACTTTGAAGTACTGAAATGCGTCTTTTCGTTCACTGTTTAACAAGATTATTTTCATAGGCGTAGGTTAGCAAGTTTATAGTGAGTCATATCGAAAACATGGCGATCTTTAGATCTTTTTAAAATATGGTTCTCGAGAAGAAAAGTTGGAGGTTGGAACCGCAGACTCTTGGGTCCATTTCATACGGCCATAGTTATAATAATTAATACCGCCTTTAAACTAAAACTGAGACGGTCGTTTTCCGATTTTTGGGGAGCATTCTTCTGAAAGATTACTTTCTAGTGGAAAGTTCGGACACATAAGATTGGTAGAATTAATGTTGTTCCTGTAGCGAAAGATAATTATTCAGAACTTTCGGAACATTCAGGGACTTCATACTCCACGAGGCAGTTTTCTGCCTTTTTTACTGTTATTTCTGGAGGAATGTACCACATTCCAAAATAGTTTCGAACTCCAAAATGAGTTCCATTTTCTTCTAACCAGTTTACTGGAAACAAGTGACTGTGGTTTGTCTCATTTAAATGAGAATAACAGTTATAAAGAACAAGAAATTCTCGAATAGAAAGACGTCGTGCATCGGACTATAACAAAATTTCAGAAAAATATATTGAAAAGAATTGTTCTTTTCACTTACAATCCTGTTTCAAGCCGGTTGCGTCCTTAACCTATGGCATCGCTCGATGAGCTGGAAAATTCTTCGTGGTTGTGGATCTCCAGCAGAGCAGTTATTAGCTTCTCTTCGTCGACCGCATCAGGAGTTGCAACTGCCTCTACCTCCAAGGGACTCTCCAAGGGTGGATACTGGGTTTGAGTAGTACCGTGACTTTCTTGAAGTTCGTCTGCAATCGCCATGGCCTTTTCTGTTTTTCCCTCGTCGTGGAGCGTTGTCTGTAAATTCCCTGCACGGAAATATTCTGATGAAAGAAATCGAAGTAGGATATACACACACGAGGTATGTCTATTAAATAAGGAGACTGACTAAATAACTGACCTTTTTTATTGGCATTCGAAATTAATGCTTGCCCTCCCCCAATATTCTGCCCATTTGCACAAATGCATCGTTGTAGTCTTGTTTTCCACTGGTCGAAGGCCTAGAGCAAATCGATTTCTGTCAGTTTCAACATACCTTCATTTTTCTTTACAGTATCAACTGACTTTGAATTGTCCCTTTAAGCACTGATTTAACTTTAAAGAAAAGTGAATATCTTAAGATCATAAATCGGGCGAATATGAAAGATGTTAAAGTACAGTAATGTGCAGTCCAGGTGAAGAATGACACCATTTTTCCACAATAATGGCCGTTTCTTTCTGACACTCTTCTCTCAGCTTTTTCAAAATTTCCTTAAAATAATGCTGTTTCACTTTTGTGCCTTCTGCATTTGTGCCTTCTGCTTAAAACATAAATCGACGGAAATAGCAAGCACAGACAGCTTTAAATCGGTAAAGTGTTAAAAGCGGAAGTTCTTTGTTAGTTAACGCTTGTTGGCGCCAGTCTACAGCTATATCTTTCTCGGGGAGCAGACATATGGGAATCCAATATAGGTGAATTAGACCTCACATGTGGCAGACTGCGCATTTTAAGCTCCAGCCAGCGGCTTTTTCTTTTGCGCGAGTTTTAATATTGATTGCGTATGGAAAGATTGCGGACATATAGCATCATTGTGAATAGTGGTGAGTTTTTTGGCTAATGTCCCTGGGGGATGACGACATTACACCCCAGTCCGGTGTACATATGAATACAAGAAATAGAAACTGACACAATCACAGAATTTTATTGACAAACGATGACACCGGCGATGGACGATAGGTTGCAGCTCCCCTTTCTAGACGAGGCTCCATTTGCAGGTGGAAGACTGACCGGTTTCCCAGAATACAGCCAAGTCTTATGCGGGAATCGAACCCGCACCCCCGGCGTGGCAGGCTGATGCCTTAACCACTTGGCCACTGGGCGATAGTGGTGAAAGTATTAAAAGTATAGCGTAGCTAGTGCTTGTTAGGGTTATTCGTAAAATATTTCAACCCCAAAATGGCTACTAAAAAACGTAAAGTTGATTCATAGTGCCGTGCTTTTAACGCTGAATGGACCTGGAAATATTTTTTTACCGTTGTTAAAAATAAACCAGTGTCTCATCTGCAATGAAGCTGTAGCAGTCTTCAAAGGATATAACATTTCACATCTAAGCATAAGAATTCCATTTACGAAGCAATGTCCGAATATGAAAGAAAACAAAATGTAGAAAGTCTTTGTAAAAACTTATCAGGCCGACAAAATTTTTTCAAGAAGGTAAACACTATCCAAGAAGCAGCAACACATGCAAGTTACATTGTAGCATACAATATTGCTAAAAATAATAAAGCTCTCAGTGATGGGGAGTTCGTTAAACAATGCATGCTCCAAGTTTGATTTATGTCCAGACAAGAAAAATAATTTTGAGACTAAGCTTATCTCGAAAAACGGTGACTTCTAGAATCGAAGCCATCGACAAAAATTTGACATCACAATTAGAGTCAAAGATTGGCCAGTTTAAATTTTGCTCCATAGCTAAGGATGAAAGCACGGATATAAATGATGCTGCTCAATTAGTATTATTTATAAGAGGTGTTGATGAGAACTTTGAAATTATCGAGGAACTTGTGTGCATGCGTTCTTTAAAGGGAACTACAACGGGATGTGATTTTTCGTGAATTTCAGGCAGGGCTTTTAACTTTGAAAGTGCCTGTAACAAATATATATAATATTACGACCGATGGAGCACCAAATATGACGGGAAAAAAATCTGGATTTCTTGGACTCTTTTTAATCAAAACTATCCCGGGAACAATGTTTTTCTACATTGTGTTATACATCAAGATGCTCTGTGTAAATCTGCATTGAATATGAAATCCGTGCTTGATGCAGTTGTGAAGCTTGTAAATACTATTCGATCTCGTGGGCTTACTCACAGGCAATTTCGAGATTTTCTTCAGTCCGTGCAATCTGAATACTCTGATGTACTGTATTACACGAAAGTAAGGTGGCTTAGTGCAGGATGTTTTCGAGCGAGTTTGGCAGCTGAAAGACGACATTGTGTCGTTCTTCAATGAGAAAGTGTTCTGGGGGAGTGCGAAATGTTAGGAGATACAGAATGGCTTTCGGACTTTGCATTTTTTCACAGATCTTCTTTGTCATATGGTCAACTTGAATGTCAAGATGCAAGGCAAAAATCAATTTATCGACGATCTGGGCCCATCTCAAAGCTTTTAAACTAAAACTTAATCTGTTTGCTGGGCAGCTAGCTAAGAACGACTTGTCTCATTTCTCGAGGTTAAATTCAACACCCTCAGTAAATGAAGAGAAGCTTAAGAATTATGAAGATGGCTTGAAAAAACTGCATTTTGAGTTCGAACGCAGATTTCAAGATTTCAGTGCCATTCAAACAGAATTGGATAGTTTTACCATGCCTTTTCAACGTAAATTGTGAAGCAGTGAGGTCAGATTTGCAGCTTGAATTAATTGAGTTGCAATCTAACAATCGTCTCAAGCAGTTGTTTCTAAATATGCCAAAGTTTTACAAATCATTATCGAAAGTAAGTTTCCCAAATTTAATATCTCACGCCCAGAAAATCAGTGCTATGTTTGCGTCATCTTATATATGTGAACAAGTGTTTTCAACTATGAACCTTAGAATTATTTCAGAAGTATACTGACAGATGAGAATTTAGCCTCGTTCCTTAGAATAGGTACATCTCACTTCGAACCTCACTATAAGGAACTTTTAAAAATGAAATCTCAATTTCATTCATCTCATTAACATATTTAAATTGTAATACTTGTATATTGTTTTTTAAATTTTAGAAAAATTTATCTTGGGGAATCCTTTCATGATTTTCTCAGTTCTTGCTTTTTGAGTTTCAGTAATGTTTGAGACTAAGCAACCAGAAAAAAAATTAGATTTTTTTATATAAAACTTAATGTAACGTCGTTTTCTGCCTTTTTTGAAGTGTGGTCGCCTACAAGAAAATTCTCTCTGTTGAACAAATACTTCCATTCTCTGTTTAACAAGATGATTTATGAGTCCGGAGTCCTTAATCCAGTTAGTTCTAAAACATGGCCGTCGCCACATCTTTTTGAAAAGGTTGTCCACAAGTCACAGCTTTGAAGTTTAAACTGGGGACAAATAGGTAAGTTCTATATGGCCATAGTCCTTGAGCTAAATAAAAGAATCTAACAGAAATTAAGACGGCCATTTTTTTTTTCTAAGCGGCCGTCTAAAACATTTTCAAGCTGAAAGTTCACCCACACTGGCTCGGTGGAATTAGTCTCTGTATCAGAAAGCAGTTCTGCAGAACTTTCGGAACAATCGGACTGCCGACTCCAAGTAGTATTCGGACTTTTTGAAATGTAGTCGTCCACAAGAAACCGTTTAATGAAAATTGCGGACACATACTTAGTATAGATTTCAACTACTCTTCTCTGCATCAAGATAGTTCTCATGGAATGTCTAGCTTCCAAACAACCCGAAGCATCCCGAAGCTGGATCAACAAAATGTATAGAATGATTAACTGATAAATGTTAAACCCCCCTCCCCTATATCCTTATACGACGCCCACCCATCATAATAAATAGTAGTACCGGGTAAAATCCACTCACTAATAAATTTCTAGCTTCAAAATATCTCAAAGAAATTTCCTTTACCTCCGAAAAGCTTTCCCTCACTTTATTCGACTTAGAGGTTTTAGCGTTCGGGTCTAAACGTATCTGCTTTGTTCGGGAATGCTTTCCCGAAATTCTTGTAGATTTCTTCCTTTTTGAATGTCATCAGTAATAGTGAGACTAAGCAAACTAAAAATTTGGTTTCGATTTAAAACTTGAGACCATTTTCTGCCCTTTTGAAATGCGGTTGTCAACCCAAAAACTCTATTGGACACACATTCTCGGTGTAACAAGCTCATTTTCCTAAGGCACAAGTCCTCAAGGCAGTCGAACCTAATGCATGGCCGGCCTCGGAACTAAGATTTTGTAATGATAATTATGCATTCTAATTGCCTTAACCAAAGTACGATTAATACTGCACTTGTTGTATTAAAAGGATGGTAGGAAAAAAAAATTAAGAATCGTTCATTTTGATAAATTAAAACGTTATTACATATTTTTAACGGAATACGTATGGAAATTCTGCATATCCAATGTGTTGAGAATAAATGTTAAACTTTTTGTTGAAATACAGGTTTTTGAAAAAGCATGTTTCGACAATTGAAACTTAAAACAATTATACTTTTTATTGCATTTTAAATAGAATCATTCCATTGAAAGTAGTACAGCACTTTGGAGTGCTGAAATGTAACTTTGCATTCTCTCATCAATTGAATTTTCATAAGGCCTAGGTCATGAAGCCTATTATTAGTCATATTTAAAATGAGGCCGTCTTTAGATCTTTTTTAAAAATTTGTTTTTGACAAAACAACTTGGAAGTTTAAAATGCGGATACATAGGTTAATTTCATAAGGCCATCTAAAAATATCAGAGCTAGATAATTATAAGAAAGTAGATAAAATAACAAACGGAAATCAAGCACTCGGGGCTCCACGTACCTGAGGCAAGATTCCATAATAGTGCCGGAACTAAACCAGAAATCGAGGTAACCGGCTGGTCTGACATCAGGGAGCATAACCAAATCAGTTACCTCAAGGGGAACTTTCTGACTAGGATGCAGGTGTAACCAAAACACATCCCAAGGCCCCGAGAACTCCATTGAAACAGTTAGTCAAAAGAAAATGAAAACGGACAACTTGCAGTAAGGGCTCAACGCACCATACATGCAAGTACACATACAATCCTAATGAAAAGACACAGATGCATGCATACCGTAATTCAGTAAGTGACGGTTATGGCGAAACAGCAGCCGATTTTGATATAAATTGATCCCTTACACTTACGAAAGAAAACACATTTGCCGGAACCAATCCCCCACTCAACTACCATAGGGCACGTAAGACTCCTTTTATCTTTACATTTAGCAAATTTTCTAAATTTTATATTATATAAACGTAACAATTGTTCAGGTGACTTATTAACCACCACACTCCCCTGCACAAGATATGTAACAGGGCTCCTTGTTGCGGAACGCGACGAGCCATGTCCCATGAAAAAATCCTTGATACTCGTTTGCATAATATTTTACGATTTAACCTGAAAAGCAAACATTAGTAAAGCCTGCTTACTATACGAGGGACCCCGGGAGAAAAAACATAAACATACCGGAAAATATAATTTTAAAAAAATATGTGCCCACCTTTTTAATTTTTATGCTTGTGCTGACTTATTTATATTTTCATAAATTTCATACGGCCATAGTTCTCGGTCTAATCTAAAACAAGGCCGTCTCCAGAACTCCCAAGAGCTCTAGGTTTCCTTGACCTCGCAAAGCATTTCCTCACTTGACATCGACATAAATGTGTTAGCATTCGAGGTCTGAACATATCTGCAATTTTCGGAAATCCTTTCAGATATTGCTCGTCGATTTCTTTCTTTTCGAGTTCCACCGGTAATAGCGAGACTAAGCAACCTGGAAAAAAAATCGGATTTCGATTTAAAACTTAAGATAACGCCGTTTTCTGCTTTGTTGAAATGCGATCGGCTACAAGAAAACTTTCTATTGGACATACTTCCCATCTCTGTCTAACATGATCATATCCATGAGGCCAAAAATCCTGAAGCCTATAGTTAGTCGTATCTAAATCATGGCTATCTTTAGAACTCGGATTGGTGTTATTCAAAATGATAAATGCCTCTTATTTGCCTAACTGAAATTTAAATAATACTGCACCATTCATTATAGTAAATGATGGTAGAATAAAAATGAGTTCATTTTAATTTAATATCAGTTTAAATGATTCTTGCATATTTTTAACAGCATATGTGAGAAAATTTTGCATATCCTTGTATTGTCAAGAAACGTTCCAAAAATCTATGCTTCAACAGAAACTCAAAAAATTCCAAGTTTTGAAATTCAAATAATCACTTCTGTTTGATTTTAAACGAAATCATTAAATCGAAAGTACAGCACTTTGAAGTGCTGAAATTGAATTCGGCATTCTTTGTTCAGCAAGAAAATTGTCATAAGGCCTCGGACATCAAGACTATAGTCAGTCATGGTGGTCTTTAGATATTTTAAAAATGGTTGCCGACAAGACACAACTTGGGAGTTTAAACTGCAAACACGTAGGTCAATCTTCTATGACCATAGCTCTTTAAGCTAATTATATTCATTATAATAAATGATGGTAGAACAGAAGTGAGAATCATTCGTTTTGATGCTGATAAATTAAAACTATTGCATAATTTTTAACAGCATAGGTGAGAATTTTGCATATCCCAGTATTGTAAAGAAATGTTCAAAAACCTATATTTCATAAAAACTGAAAAAAATAGTCACTTATTACATTCTATATAAAATCATTCCATCGAAGTCAGCACTTTGAAGTACTGAAATGCGTCTTTTCGTTCACTGTTTAACAAGATTATTTTCATAGGCGTAGGTTAGCAAGTTTATAGTGAGTCATATCGAAAACATGGCGATCTTTAGATCTTTTTAAAATATGGTTCTCGAGAAGAAAAGTTGGAGGTTGGAACCGCAGACTCTTGGGTCCATTTCATACGGCCATAGTTATAATAATTAATACCGCCTTTAAACTAAAACTGAGACGGTCGTTTTCCGATTTTTGGGGAGCATTCTTCTGAAAGATTACTTTCTAGTGGAAAGTTCGGACACATAAGATGGGTAGAATTAATGTTGTTCCTGTAGCGAAAGATAATTATTCAGAACTTTCGGAACATTCAGGGACTTCATACTCCACGAGGCAGTTTTCTGCCTTTTTTTACTGTTATTTCTGGAGGAATGTACCACATTCCAAAATAGTTTCGAACTCCAAAATGAGTTCCATTTTCTTCTAACCAGTTTACTGGAAACAAGTGACTGTGGTTTGTCTCATTTAAATGAGAATAACAGTTATAAAGAACAAGAAATTCTCGAATAGAAAGACGTCGTGCATCGGACTATAACAAAATTTCAGAAAAATATATTGAAAAGAATTGTTCTTTTCACTTACAATCCTGTTTCAAGCCGGTTGCGTCCTTAACCTATGGCATCGCTCGATGAGCTGGAAAATTCTTCGTGGTTGTGGATCTCCAGCAAGGCAGTTATTAGCTTCTCCTCGTCGTCGACCGCATCAGGAGTTGCAACTGCCTCTTCCTCCAAGGGACTCTCCAAGGGTGGATACTGGGTTTGAGTAGTACCGTCACTTTCTTGAAGTTCGTCTGCAATCGCCATGGCCTCTTCTGTTTTTCCCTCGTCGTGGAGCGTTGTCTGTAAATTCACTGCACGGAAATATTCGAATGATGAAAGAAATCGAAGTAGGATATATACACACACGAGGTATGTCTATTAAATAAGGAGACTGATTAAATAACTGACCTTTTTTATTGGCATTCGAAATTAATGCTTGCCCTCCCCCAATATTCTTCCCATTTGCACAAATGCATCGCTGTAGTCTTGTTTTCCACTGGTAAAAGGCATAGAGCAAATCAATTTCTGTCAGTTTCAACATACCTTCATTTTTTTTTACAGTATCAACTGACTTTGAATTGTCCCTTTAAGCACTGATTTAACTTTTAAGAAAAGGTAAACATCGGAAGATCATAAATCAGGCGAATATGAAAGATGTTAAAGTATAGTAATGTGCTGTACAGGTGAAGAATGACACCATTTTTCCACAATAATGGCCGTTTCTTTCTGACACTTTTCTCTCAGCTTTTTCAAAATTTCCTTAAAATAATGCTGTTTGGGCTCCAGAAGGCACAAAAGTCATTCTTACAAAATTACACCCTTGATATCGAAAAGACCAATTTCCATTGCTTTGAATTTTGACGAGTTATTCTCTTTTCATTGGCAATGAGTGTTTTCCAGTGCATTGACAGTCTTTGGGATTCAGGAAGGTAGTGGAAGATCCAGGTCTCATCGCAAGTTTATTACTTTGTGAAAAAGGTTTGAATCTGCGTCGATTTTCTGCGGAATGGGAACACGAAATTCCTTGCTTCGTTCTTTTTGCTCTAGTGAGTACCCTTTTGACCATCTTTGCACAAACTTTCGGTATTTAGAACACTCACGCAAAATGTTACATGCAGTGTATGTAAATGTTCACGGATTCAACTACGGACGGATTCGTTCACGGATTCATTCGGACACTGTAGGCGACTTTTTTCGAACAATCTGACTGATTTATTGTTCCTTTTCTTCGGATCTTGAAGTGCAAGGTCGTCCAGGGCGTTCACCTTCGACATTCTCCCGTCCCCCGCTGAATCTTGTGCCAATGAAACACGCGCACGAGACAGGCAGTCACTCCCATAGGCCGTAGTAAGCATTTGGAAACATCGTGTTGGTGTTGTGAAATTTTGCAGTTTCTAAAAGATGTCCCAACTTTTAAACAAGGCATCTTGTCGGCACTCTACAGAAATCCCGACCAAAAAAAAATGGAAGACTCTCAATCAATTGAACGTCATAGTGTTTCTGCACGTCCTGTAGGTTCATACATTACCGAAACACCAAAACGGTACCCGACGTGACAACAAGGCCATGCTGGATTAACTCCCGCCGGTGAGGTTAGACCTGGGATGGGCAAACTACGGCCCGCCGGAAGGTTTTATCCGGCCCGCGGATAGAATTTTAATTTGCCGGTCCGACGGAAATTAAAAGAGAATATATACAGTAAAAATCGTTTATAAGAACATCCAGGGGACTTTAAAAACTGGTTCTTATAATCGATAGTTTTTATAACCGATAGATGACTTAAAACTGCTGAAAATACAAAATTCATTGTCACATAATTTCTATTTACACCTGAAACATGACTTTCAAAAAATGATTAAGAGGTTAAAGTCCAATCAGGGAAAAACACACTGCTTATTTTCATATAAAAATTTTTTTAAACTTTTTCAAATACATAGTTCTACAAATGTTAAAGAAAAATTAATAAAATTATATAGCTATTATAAATGTACATACATAATGCAATATTTTGTTTTTACATGTTTATTGATTTACTGAAAAGTCAGTAATATTTGTTTTTTTTTGTAAATAAAAAGAATTTTCGGTTATCGCGACAAGTTCTTTGACAGCTTTTTTTATCGGATCCTTCACAAAATCGTCATTGCAAGTTAAAAATTTATTAACGGTATTGATTGCTGAAAACATTTCTTTTAAACTGGGGCAAGAAAACTCGTTCAAATGATCTTCTGAACTGGCACTGTCGTCAATATCATCTCTGCCAGAAATCTCTGCATTTACGTCTGCAACAATAATTTCATCCGTTATATTCCCATGTGTTGCAAGAGCCAAATCTATGTCTTCATGTTCCTGAAGTGAATCTTGTTCTATTGGCAAATCTCGAGCCCAGTCTTGAAGCGTTTCATCTCTAGCGTCTTGAATTTGAAAAATGGAAGGATTTTCACCCCTAAGAAAACCAGCATGCCGGAAACAATTCAAAATCGTTAAAGGTTTAACATTATTCCATGCCTTTTCTAGCATGATGATAGCGTGCAGTATTGAAATCTTCGGTTCTTTCTTATATTCAATATCGTCGATGATCTGTAGAATCAAGTTCTTCCTGAAATGAACTTTTAAGGACTTAATGACACCTTGGTCCATAGGCTGTAATACGGAGGTTGTGTTGGGAGGAAGAAAAGTTAATTTAATGGCATGAAGACCTTGAACCGGAGGGTGGGCTGGGCAATTGTCAACAATAAGAATTCTCTTTTTTTGTTTAAGTTCGTAGTCCCACTTCCGTAACCAGTTTTCAAAGATTTCTCCCGTCATCCAAGCTTTAGAATTCGAATGATAATCAACTGGCAGCGATTTTATATTTTTAAATGCCCTCGGATTTTTGTATTTCCCGATCACTAAGAGCTTCATTTTTTCAGTTCCAGTTAAATTTGCAGCAACCATAACTGTTATGCTTTCTTTTGAAAGCTTACCACCACTGCAGTTTTCGTGTTTGAAATGCAACGTCCTATCCGGGGTCATCCTATAAAATAGCCCAGTTTCATCAGCGTTGAAGATTTCATTGTCTTCATAGCCTTCTCTTAACGCAGTCCAAACGGTTTTAAGCCAGTTACCAGAAACTCCTGATGGCACGGCCTTCGATTCTCCACTAATTCTCCCGAACACAATGGAATGCTTCTCTCGAAATCTCTGGATCCACGAAGCTGAACAAACGAAATCATACTTTTTAAAGAGCTTCGCAAATTCATTTGCTTTCGCTTGCAAAATCGGTCCGCTTAGGGGAATGTTGGAACTCCTTTGAATTTTAAACCATTGCAAAAGGGCTTCTATGTCAGCATGTGGACTTTTTCGAAGTTTCTTAATTTTAGTCTGATCTTTTTCAAATTCTTTTAATTTTTCTCTATTTTTAAAAATATTTGAAATCGTGGCATGACTCACCTTTAATTCGTTGGCTAATGCTCCATTTTTTTTTTTTTTTTTTACCGTTTTCTAATCTGGAAATTATACGAATTTTTTCCTCAACCGTGAAAGTTTTACGTTTTGCACTCATCATTGAATATGTGGAGGTACAGACTACAGAGGTACAGACTGTGATGACTTGTCGACTGTAGAAAGAATTGTAAATGCTTTGCACTCTTTCCTCTCGTCACTAGTCTGGAATTTCTACTGCCGTTTGGGTTGGTACCGCACCTCATAAATTTTTCTTATCGGACTCCACTGGTGGGTGAAAGTTTGGGGGGACTGGCTTGGCGGGGTCAGCACTTCTGATCATTATATCCCAGTCACTATGGGTATGGGCTGTGGCCCACTTTTCTTCGCAAGTTTTGTTTACTGGAGGCACACTTTTTTAGCAATCCCTACTTTATGAGGGCTGACCACAGCCGAATTAGTTCGTGAGAGTTGGGTTTTATTTTACGTACAATAAAAATGAATAAAATGGTTGAAGAACAATGTGCTGCTACTTCCCGTCCGTTCACAATTAACATGTTCTTATAAGCGATTTATTTTCCAGAAACCAATTAATTTTAAGTCACTAAAAGCGATATGTTCTTATTAACGATGTTATTATAACCGGATTTTGTATCCATTATAACATATGAGAATTGGCCGGGAACTAATAATTCCGTTCTTTTAAGCGATATGTTTTTATATCCGGTGTTCTTATAAGCAATTTTTATTGTATTTATATATTATATCATCTCCTTTTCTACTTTGTTTAAATATTTTTTCTTTTTTTTCCAAAGGACTGATCTTTTTACTTTCTCTATTTTTGTTCTGCAAAACATAAATCGACGGAAATAGCAAGCACAGACAGCTTTCAATCGGTAAAGTGTTAAAAGCCGAAGTTCTTCGTTAGTTATAGCTGTAGACTAACGCCAACAAGCGTTCTTTCTCGGTGAGCAGACATATGGGAATACAACATAGGTGAATTAGACCTCGCATGTGGCAGACTGCGCATTTTCAGCTCCAGCCAGCGGCCGTTTATTTTGCGTGTGTTTTAATATTGATTGCGTATGGAAAGATTTCGGACATATAGCATCATTGTGAATAGTGGTGAAAGCATTAAAAGTATAGCGTAGCTAGTGCTTGTTTGGGTTATTCGTAAAATATTTCAACCCCAAAATGGCTACTAAAAAACGTAAAGTTGATTCATAGTGCCGTGCTTTTAATGCTGAATGGACCTGTAAATATTTTTTTTTACAGTTGTTAAAGATAAACCAGTGTGTCTCATCTGCAATGAAGCTGTAGCAGTCTTCAAAGAATATAACATTTCCCGTCATTTCACATCTGAGCATAAGAATTCCAATTACGAAGCAATGTCGGAATATGAAAAACAAAATGTAGAAAGTCTTTGTAAAAACTTATCAGGCCGACAAAATTTTTTCAAGAAGGTAAACACTATCCAAGAAGCAGCTACACATGCAAGTTACATTGTAGCATACAATATTGCTAAAAATAATAAAGCTCTCAGTGATGGGGAGTTCGTTAAACAATGCATGCTCCAAGTTTGATGTTTTATGTCCAGACAAGAAAAATAATTTTGAGACTAAGCTTATCTCGAAAAACGGTGACTTCTAGAATCTAAGCCAACGATAAAAATTTGACATCACAATTAGAGTCAAAGATTGGCCAGTTTAAATTTTGCTCCATAGCTATGGATGAAAGCGCCGATATAAATGATAGTGCTCAATTAGTATTATTTATAAGAGGTGTTGATGAGAACTTTGAAATTACCGAGGAACTGGCGTGCATGCGTTTTTTAAAGGGAACTACAACGGGATGTGATTTTTTTATTTTTTCCGTGAATTTCAGAAAGGGCTTAACTTTGAAAGTGCCTGTAACAAATGTATGTAATATTACGACCGATGGAGCACCAAATATGACAGGAAAAAAATCTGGATTTCTTGGACTCTTTAGTCAAAACTATCCCGGGAACAATGTTTTTCTACATCTATATATATAGTCTGTCTGTCTGTACTCGATAGATTCAAAAAACATACATTCAATCGCCGTGAAAATTTGGGAAATTATTAGGTATATCCCTAGGAAGGTTTTTGAAAATTTTTTTAAAAATCAGAGTTTGCGTTCTAGGTGCTCCCGAACAAATATCCCAAAAATATCAAAACATTTAATTAGTAATGATGTTTGAAATTCAGCCTAGCAGTATGACGTAATGTAATATTTGCTAGATTCCTGCACCTGAGATTGTTTGCATGTGTGATATATTTTGTGTTATTCCCGTGATATCATATTCCTACTTTACAATATCATTATCGCGTATATCGCATTATCAATATCGCGTGATATCATTATTCCTACTTTACAATGACTGAAGATGGCGACTTCTATTATTTTTTATAGGATGGAATACGTTTGTAGGTTGTTTTTTTAAGATGTCAAAACATTTGCAATTATTAATACGAGAATAAATTATTAATACGTGAATAAATAAAAATATTGGAAATACGTTTTATTTAACCCCTGAATTATGCCACCAAAGCGAAGTTCCATTGGTCGATCTACAAATCAAGCAAAAAGAACGAGCTTCAGAAACAAGTGAGCAGAGAAAAACTAGGCAAGAAAGAGATCGAGTTCACACTGCTCTTGCTCGATCATTAGAAACGAGTGAACAGAGGCAAGCAAGGCAGCGAAGGAATCGAATTCGCAGGACACACACAAGAACGATACATACTGATTTGAATTTATGAGGTTTCAATTACAATCCCCTTTACAATTAGTCTTCATCCAAGTGTAATTATTCGAAAAATGGATAAAAAGTGTACGTATTGTGGTGCTCAAAAATTTAAAAATGAAACACCAGGTATGTGCTGTGCAGGTTGAAAAGTAAAGTTACCAGACTTGTTTCACCTGATACTAAAGTTAATAATGATTCAGGTGGTGAACACAAGTCAATAAAAATTTTTTTTTGAAAAATAGACGCAAGTACAATTCATGCTACCAAATGACATCGTTCGGAGCAACGAATATCGTTAGCGCAAATTATATGCCAACATTTAAAGTACAAGGGCAAATTTATCGCCATGCTGGATCACTACTACCCTTGCCAAATGCTGATCACAAATATCTTCAGATATATTTTATGGGAAATACTGACGAACAAATCAACAGACGGTGTCAACTGAATATGAGCACTAAACGAGAGATTGTCGCTGAATTACAAAATTTGTTTGAACAACATAATGAATTGAATTATTTAAAACAGCCATTGAACAAATGCCATCTGACGGTTACAAAGTAATAAAGGCAGATAAAACACCTATTGGTCAACATCGAAGACAATTCAACGCACCAACGATCGATGAAGTGGCAATTGTCATAGTTGGTGAAGAATTTAATTCTCGCGATATAATTGTTCATCGTAGAAATGGTGACGTCCAGAAAGCATCAGAAGCGCATCGTTCATACAGGTATGATGCATTACAATATTCCATTCTATTTTGGCAAGGAGAGGATGGATATCATTTTAATATTAATATGAGAAATCCTACAACTAATGTGGACATTAACAAAAAGGTCAGTGCTATGCATTATGCATATCGAACGATGATTCGTGAGAATGCTGATAATCATATATTGAAATGTAGACAATTATTTCATCAATACATTGTTGACATGTATACAAAAATAGAAAGTGAAAGACGTCTCTACATACGACTAATAAAGTCAAATTGCGTTCTGAAGAGTACATCCATTTACGTGATGCAGTTGTAAATGATGGCAATCTCAGTGAATTGGGAAAAATGGTCATTTTACCATCCACATTTACAGGCAGCCCAAGACACATGCATGAATATGCACAAGATGCAATGACGTATGTTCGTGCATATGGTCGTCCAGATTTTTTTATCACATTTACATGCAACCCAGCATGGGATGAAATAAAGGAGCTGTTATTAACTGGGCAATCACCATCAGATCGTCATGATATTCCTGCACGTGTATTTAAACAAAAATTAAAATCTTTAATAGATTTTCTTGTCAAACACCATGTATTGGGAGAGACGCGCTGTTGGATGTATTCCATTGAATGGCAAAAAAGAGGTTTACCACATGCGCATATTTTAATATGGATGATGGAAAAGATAACACCAAACAGAATTGATGAAATCATCTCTGCAGAAATACCAGACATTGAAATTGATAAAGACTTGCACGATATTGTCTCAAAAAATATGGTTCATGTGGCTCACTAAATAATTCAACATGCATGTCAGATGGAAAGTGCACAAAACGGTATCCTAGAGACTTACTTGCTGAAACTATTACAGGCAATGATGGATATCCACTCTATCGACGACGATCTACCGAAGATGGTGGAAAATCCATTAAACTAAAAGTACTCAACAATACTATTGATAATCGTTGGGTAGTACCATATTCTCCATTACTACTAAAAACGTATAACGCACACATAAATGTACTGCAATTCAGTGAAAGCTATAAAATATATTTGCAAATATGTGAACAAAGGAAGCGATATGGCAGTGTATGCAGTGGAAAATTAAACTGCTTCTAACGATGAAGTCACCCAATATCAACTGGGACGCTACATAAGTAGCAATGAGGCTGTATGGCGTATTTTATCATTTTTCATTCATGAGCGATATCCAACGGTTGTTCATTTAGCGGTGCATCTTGAAAATGGACAGTGTGTGTATTTTACACCAGAAAATGTACGTGCAAGAGCAATGTCACAACCGCCAACAACATTAACTGAATTTTTCACATTATGTAGAAATGATACCTTTGCAAGGACACTACTGTACTCTGAAGTACCAACTTATTTTACGTGGAATACATCAAGAAAATTTCAGCATCGTAAACAAGGTAGAGCAGTACAAGGACACCTAAATTTATATTCCACAGATGCATTGGGTCGTCTGTACACTGTACATCCAAAAAACGCAGAATGCTTTTACCTAAGATTATTATTAATCAATGTTCGTGGACCAACATCTTTCCAAGAATTAAACAGTCAATGGCCATGTGTGTGCTACATTTCGTGAGGCTTGCCAGAAATTAAATCTCTTAAAAAAAAAAACTATGCTCATTGGGATATTTCACTCGCTGATGCTTCTAATACAGCTCAACCACAGCAGATACGTACACTATTTTCCATCATACTAATTACATGTTTTCCGGCTAATCCAAAGGATCTTTGGGGAAAAATATAAAGACTATATGAGTGAAGACATTTTACATCGCATGCGTAGAATAAATGCTAATCTCAACATTCAATTTGCATCAAATATATACAATGAAGCATTGATTTTAATTGAGAATGTATGTTTGACAATAGCCAACAAATCACTGACAGAATTGGGAATGACATTTTCGATCGTGATATACAACGAGAAACGCACTTCGATGAAAATGAATTACAAACATTTGTTCGAATTAATCTGCCGAAATTGGTATTAGAACAACGAACAGCATATGACACAAACTATAAATGCAATATCTGACAAGAGTTGTGGTTTATTTCTTAGATGCACCTGGAGGCACTGGCAAAACTTTTCTTTATTTCAATTATTCTGGCAACCATAAGATCACAAAATAATATTGCAGTTGCTATTGCATCATCTGGTATTGCAGCAACTCTTTTAGACGGTGGTCGAACAGCACATTCAGCATTGAAATTGCCATTGAATATGCAGGTAATTGAAACTCCAACATGTAATATTAGCAAAGATTCTGGGATGGGAAAAGTACTAAGATCATGTGAGCTTATAATATGGGATGAATGCACCAGGGCACACAAGAAATCATTGGAAGCACTCAATCGCACATTAAAAGATTGAGAGGAAATGAACAGCTCTTTGGTGGTGCACTCATTTTGCTAGCTGGTGATTTTCGACAAACTCTACCAGTTATACCACGTTCAACACCTGCAGATGAATTGAATGCATGTCTCAAATCATCAGTGTTATGGCGGTATGTGGAGAAAATATCTTTAAAGACCAATATGCGTGTTCAATTACAACAAGATGAATCTTCTGAACGATTTGAAAAACAATTATTAGATATTGGGAATTGTAAAATGGAAATGGACGAATCCACACACTGTATTACATTACCAGAAAACTTTTGTCACATTGTAAAATCCACTGAATTGATTGCCAAGGTTTTTCCAAATTTATCGCAGAATTATAAAAATAATCAATGGGTTAGTGAGCGTGCTATATTGGCAGCCAAAAACATTGTGAATTTAATAAACTGCACAATTCAAAATGAAATACCTGACAAAGAAACAACATATAAATCCATAGATACTGTTGTCAATTACGATGAATCGGTTAATTATCCAATAGAATTTTTAAATTCATTGGATCTACTAGGAATGCCACCGCATATTTTATCTTTGAAAATTGGTTCCCCAATCATCCTTCTACGAAATGTAAATCCACCGCGACTATGCAATGGGACTAGGCTATCAGTTAAAAAAATTAATGAATAACATAATTGAGGCAGCCATTTTAAATGGAAAACACCAAGGGGAACGTATACTACTACCACGCATTCCCATGATACCAACGGATACTCCATTTGAATTCAAACGTCTACAGTTTCCTGTACGACTAGCCTTTGCAATGACCATTAACAAAGCACAGTGACAATCATTGCAAGTATGTGGATTAAATTTGATAAATCCATGCTTCTCACATGGACGCTCTGTACGTTGGGTGTTCACGAGTTGGAAAACCATCAAATTTATGTTCTTGCACCAGATAGGAAAACAAAAAATGTTGTATATTTACAAGCACTACTAAGATCAAGTTCACATCAATCATCAAATATCATTCATTTCATGATGATATTTAATAATTACAAAATTATTGTTCAATTGAAATTCGTTTGCAATATTGTTTAATTTCACAAGTGAAGAAGCATGTTTATTCTACCATCAACTATGTATATCTGTTTTGTACATGTTATATTCAAATGACATATATGTAGGGATAATTTTACTGTTAATTTTCATTTTGATGTATTGTATACATTTGATCATTAAAAAAATTATGTTTGAGGTATCAAACTGCCTTTTTGTTCAAACACAGCAACGTGTGAACGGGTACAGCTAGTTGTGTTATACATCAAGATGCTCTGTGTAAATCTGCATTGAATATGAAACCCGTGCTTGATGCAGTATTGAAGCTTCTAAATACTATTCGATCTCGTGGGCTTACTCACAGGCAATTTCGAGATTTTCTTCAGTTCGTGCAATCTGAATACTCTGTACTGTATTACACGAAAGTTAGGTGGCTTAGTGCAGGATGCGTTTTCGAGCGAGTTTGGCAGCTGAAAGACGACATTGTGTCGTTCTTCAATGAGAAACAGTGTTCTGCGGAGTGCGAAATGTTAGAAGATATAGAATGGTTTTCGGGCTTTGCATTTTTCACAGATCTTTGTCATATGAGCAACTTGAATGTCAAGATGCAAGGGAAAAATCAATTTATCGACGATATCTGGGCCCATCTCAAAGCTTTTAGACTATAACTTAATCTGTTTGCTTGGCAGCTAACTAAGAACGACTTGTCTCATTTCTCGAGGTTAAATTCAATATCCTCAGTAAATGAAGAGAAGCTTAAGAATTATGAAGATGGCTGAAAAAACTGCATTTTGAGTTCGAACGCAGATTTCAAGATTTCAGTGCCATTCAAACAGAATTGGATATTTTTACCATGCCTTTCAACGTAAATTGTGAAGCAGTGAGGTCAGATTTGCAGCTTGAATTGAGTTGCAATCTAACAATCGTCTCAAGCAGTTGTTTCTAAAAGCCAAAGTTTTACAAATCATTATCGAAAGTAAGTTTCCCAAATTTAATATCTCACGCCCAGAAAATCAGTGCTATGTTTGCGTCATCTTATATATGTGAACAAGTGTTTTAAACTATGAACCTTAGAAAGAATTATTTCAGAAGTAGACTGACAGATGAGCATTTAGCCTCTTTCCTTAGAATCGGTACATCTCACTTCGAACCTCAATATAAGGAACCTTTAAAAATGAAATCTCAATTTCATTCATCTCATTAACATATTTAAATTGTAATACTTGTATATTGTTTTTAAAATTTTAGAACAATTTATCTTGGCCAACCAAACTTTCTTTTTTCGACTTTTGGCACGTGACCGAAAAAGTTTGCCCATCCCTGGGTTAGACCATAGCAGGCGACCACTCCGCGCACATCCACACCATACAAGGCTCACAGAGCCGATGGCACACAGCAGGATGCACAAAGCGGCAGACCACAGAACAGACTGAGAAAATATTTAGAAGATTCTAACCAGCTCTGGTAGAGATAACGCTCGTAAAGCTGACCCGGCACAAAAACCAAAAAAGGGTATCAGCCAGAAGCACGCAAGAAAGCGGCTGTGCCCCCCCCCCCCAAAAAAAAAAGGCGAACACGCTAGACTAAAAGAAACGTAGCCAGAAGTCCAAAGAGACCAGGCCCGTAAAACAAACGGGGGAAAAATGAACGACGGTATCGTAGCATGGACCAGGCGAAGAGAAGACTTGGCCTAAATTGGGTATGGTCGATTTTGAGAGGGAGCAGTTGCAATCCTAGGAGCAAAACGGCAACTGGAAATGAATCCTCATCGTTACTGTGCAACCCACCCTGCGAAACCTCCGTGATTCAGCGTGTCCTGTAGTTGCCAGTGGGCACCACCCCTAAGAAGAGGACCGGGGCCTCTAGAGTTGAACATAGTGCAGCTTACCTAGCAACACTGTAGTCCATAGGTCAGGTTCCGAGGACTGAACAAGATCTCCTGACTTAGGCAGGCTTCATTACCTTCTCGCTCATCATTGCGGGCCCTAACCTCACCCCTACCATGCCCCAAGACTCCCAGCTCATCTCAAGTGCTGAGTTGTTCGTCCTATAGGATTCCTAACACTAAAAGGATCTGGGCCAATTTTTTTCTTTAAGCCGAAAAAGGAAAAATTAAAATTACCGACACATGGTAATAGGAGTAGGTCAGAAAAAATAGACTATCGGCTTATAAGTTACACTCGCGAGCAAGGGGAGAAGTTAAAAGGTGAGATGTTAAGACTAAATTACATAACGATCCCATGCGCTGTATAGAGAATAGATCACTTCTACCCAGACTTGGGTGTATCTAATTTGAAGTGGCACTCTAAATGAATTTGATACAAACACCGTTTATACGTGAAACAATGTTTATTGAATTAGTTGCACATATAGAATTTGCTTTTACAGCAATAAGCATACGTACTACTTGTACGGAATATATATTAACATTCAATAGAAATGAGCTTTCCAAATACTCACAAACCAGAGTCAAACCAGCAGTACTGCCAGGTAAACTTTGGGCCCCCTAAGCACTAGCGTAGGATAGCACCTGGAGTTGCTTACCTCGTAGCTCCCTCTCGCTCATCTCCAATGCACGAGACGGGACCCGTCGTGGCAGCTATAAGGCCTTCGGGGTGGAATTCCCGTCCGTGGGTATAGACCGCAGTCGGCAGCTACCCCCCGCCGCACGATCCCAGACAAGCGCCCTGCCACCGAACGACACGCGGCCGGACAGAGGCGTGACGCCGCGTACGGGTACTAGCTCTTTGCGCCAAACTGGCGAAGGGCTAATTAGGTCAGCCCATCTAGTCGAAATTTGGAATACTTGATTGGGGGTATTTGCCGAGAATGGATGCTCGAGGGCCGGGAACACAGGAACCCAACAGGACGCAGTTAATGTGGGGTGGAGCGGAGCGCGTAGGCCTGAAGAGAGAAAAACCAAGAGAAATTTTGCGGTATCGCTGTGAGGACTAGACGTTTTCAGACTCGTTCTAAAAGGGAAGTCTGGTCAATTTTGGAGGCGACAGCGCTATCCCCGGGCCACGATTACTCTTATTTTCGCTTACGTTCATCGACACGAGGCGTGGCCCGCCCCTGAGTAAGTTCCCCAGTGAAGTGGCGTGCTCAAAACTCCTTCGGGAATCGCTATTGTCCTCCGGAAAAAAATTCAGATCATTAAATCTGAGAAAAAAGTTAGGGGGACGACTAATAAAATAAACTAAAAAAAGAAAAATGAAAACGAGCAGTACCAAGGTAGCTGACGGTGGGTTAGCCCTTGCGACATTACTCTTGTACGTGCCACTTCACTCATCATCGCCTTAACAAATTAACCCTACCATGCCCACCTTGGTCTGGGCCGGGGCCCTACCGACGGCGGGGAGTCCTGTCAGCCAAAGTAGCGTTCTTGACCAGGAAGAATGGAGAAGACCCCAAATTTTGACGAGGAGCTGTATCTAAAAATAAGAACTGGGACTATAGTAGTAGAGGACTCCCAACTAAGGATTTCTGGCTTGCGCTGAATCCGGAGACGTCACCCCCCGTATTTCTAAAGCTTACCCCCCCCCCCCATTAAAAGTTAAGATTACTTACCTTAGCTGGTGCGTGATGGCCCTCTGTGTTGATTCCAGTGACGTCTGATTCTCTTGTTGTGTGCTCTCCCGGGAGGGTGCCTACATAGTCCGCTAAATAATTTTGTCTCCTTGCCGAATGCCTCACCGAGAGAGCCGGCTGTACCTTTGTCTTCCACGTGTTGCCGTTCCCAGGATGTGTACTGAGGATCTAACAAGTCCGGTATGTTGGCACTAATTACTGTTTCCTTCCTTGGCTAGGTACTTGCCTACATCACTTGGAGAAAAAAAGAAAAAGGGGCCCTACGGTTCAATAGAACAGATTTTTTCCCCAATTAGTTAATTAACCAATTGTTTTTTTTAAAACTAAAATAGGACAGAAGTGAGGAGAAGTAGGATAGCGTTGAGAGGGAAAGTTAGTTAAATGTTAGTTGGGCTTTCTTGGGGACCTACACGTTAGTTTATTAGTAGTTAATATACATACCTGGAGCAACGATGGAAGGTTTGTGTTTTGAACAGTGTTGGTGTTGGAACGTGTTATGGTGTGGTGGTGTTTTTGCAATGGAAGTCGTTTATATTGTCTATGTTTTGGAACAACCAGTGCATAATTTTCCTGGCTTTTAGTTTTACCCATTTATTTTCTGTTAGCTGTTTAAACCATAGATTATAGTTAAGTTGAGTTGGTTTTACCAGATGCGGACATTTGATGAGGGGGCAATTTAACAAGTAGTGTAGCCAGTCCCCCCCCTCTCGCCACAGGCGCATAGGTCGGTGTCCCAGATTTTGAATCTCTGCATGTAAACCGGGTAGTTACCGTGCGCTGTATATAGTTGGACTAGGTACCGGTCGCAGACTAGCCTATCGAGACGGACGGTCGGGAAGAACTTATGTTTGTCTCTCGGTGCTGCTATTTTGCCAGATACAGTAAATATCGTTTATAAGAACATCCAGGGGACTTTAAAAACTGGTTCTTATAATCGATAGCTTTTATAACCGATAGATGACTTAAAACTGCTGAAAATACCAAATTCATTGTCACATAATTTTTATTTACACCTGAAACATGACATTCAAAAAATGATTAAGAGGTTCAAGTCCAATCAGAGAAAAACACACTGCTTATTTTCATATGTTTTTTTAAACTTTTTCAAATACATAGTTCTAAAAATGTTAAAAAGAAAAATTAATAAAATTATACAGCTATTATGAATGTACATACATAATGCAATATTTTGTTTTTACATGTTTATTGATTTACCGAAAAAAGTCAGTAATATTTGTTCAGTTTTTCTTTTGTAAATAAAAAGAATTTTCGGTTATCGCGACAAGTTCTTTGACAGCTTTTTTTATCGGATCCTTCACAAAATCATCATTGCAAGCTAAAATTTTAACTGTATTGATTGCTGAAAACATTTCTTTTTTTAAACTCTGGCAAGAAAACTCGTTCAAATGATCTTCTGAAATGGCACAGTCGTCAATATCATCTCTGCTCGAAATCTGTGCATTTACGCCTGGAACAATATCTTCATCCGTTATATTCCCATGAGTTGCAAGAGCCAAATCTATGTCTTCATGTTCCTGAAATGAATCTTGTTCTATTGGCAAATCTCGAGCCCAGTCTTGAAGCGTTTCATCTCTAGCGTCTTGAATTTGAAAAATGGAAGGATTTTCACCCCTAAAAAAACCAGCATGCCGGAAACAATTAGAAATCGTTAAAGGTTTAATATTATTCCACGCCTTTTCTATCATGATGATAGCGTACAGTATTGAAATCTTCGGTTCTTTCTTATTTTCAATATCGTCGATGATCTGTAGAAACAAGTTCTTCCTGAAATGAAGTTTTAAGGACTTAATGACACCTTGGTCCATAGGCTGTAATACGGAGGTTGTGTTGGGAGGAAGAAAAGTTAATTTAATGGCATGAAGACCTTGAACCGGAGGGTGGGCTGGGCAATTGTCCACAATAAGAAATCTTTTTGTTTAAGTTCGTAGTCCCACTTCCGTAACCAGTTTTCAAAGATTTCTCCCGTCATCCAAGCTTTAGAATTCGAATGATAATCAACTGGCAGCGATTTTATATTTTTAAATGCCCTCGGATTTTTGTATTTCCCGATCACTAAGAGCTTCATTTTTTCAGTTCCAGTTAAATTTGCAGCAACCATAACTGTTATGCTTTCTTTTGAAAGCTTACCACCACTGCAGTTTTCGTGTTTGAAATGCAACGTCCTATCCGGGGTCATCCTATAAAATAGCCCAGTTTCATCAGCGTTGAAGATTTCATGGTCTTCATAGCCTTCTCTTAAAGCAGTCCAAACGGTTTTAAGCCAGTTATCAGAAACTCCTGATGGCACGGCCTTCGATTCTCCACTAATTCTCCCGAACACAATGGAATGCCTCTCCCGAAATCTCTGGATCCACGAAGCTGAACAAACGAAATCATACTTTTTAAACAGCTTCGCAAATTCATTTGCTTTCGCTTGCAAAATCTTTAGGGGAATGTTGGCACTCCTTTGAATTTTAAACCATTGCAAAAGGGCTTCTATGTCAGCATGTGGACTTTTTCGAAGTTTCTTAATTTTAGTCTGATCTTTTTCAAATTCTTTTAATTTTTCTCTATTTTTAAAAATATTTGAAATCGTGGCATGACTCACCTTTAATTCGTTGGCTAATGCTCCATTTTTTTTTAGTTTTCTAATCTGGAAATTATACGAATTTTTTCCTCAACCGTGAAAGTTTTACGTTTTGCACTCATCATTGAATATGTGGAGGTACAGACTACAGAGGTACAGACTGTGATGACTTGTCGACTGTAGAAAGAATAGTAAATGCTTTGCACTCTTTCCTCTCGTCACTAGTCTGGAATTTCTACTGCCGTTTGGGTTGGTACCGCACCTCATAAATTTTTCTTATCGGACTCCACTGGTGGGTGGAAGTTTGGGGGGACTGGCTTGGCGGGGTCAGCACTTCTGATCATTATATCCCAGTCACTAGGGGTATGGGCTGTGGCCCACTTTTCTTCGCAAGTTTTGTTTACTGGAGGCACACTTTTTTAGCAATCCCTACTTTATGAGGGCTGACCACAGCCGAATTAGTTCGTGAGAGTTGGGTTTTATTTTACGTACAATAAAAATGAATAAAATGGTTGAAGAACAATGTGCTGCTACTTCCCGTCCGTTCACAATTAACATGTTCTTATAAGCGATTTATTTTCCAGAAACCAATTAATTTTAAGTCACTAAAAGCGATATGTTCTTATTAACGATGTTATTATAACCGGATTTTGTATCCATTATAACATATGAGAATTGGCCGGGAACTAATAATTCCGTTCTTTTAAGCGATATGTTTTTATATCCGGTGTTCTTATAAGCAATTTTTATTGTATTTATATATTATATCATCTCCTTTTCTACTTTGTTTAAATATTTTTTCTTTTTTTTCCAAAGGACTGATCTTTTTACTTTCTCTATTTTTGTTCTGCAAAACATAAATCGACGGAAATAGCAAGCACAGACAGCTTTCAATCGGTAAAGTGTTAAAAGCCGAAGTTCTTCGTTAGTTATAGCTGTAGACTAACGCCAACAAGCGTTCTTTCTCGGTGAGCAGACATATGGGAATACAACATAGGTGAATTAGACCTCGCATGTGGCAGACTGCGCATTTTAAGCTCCAGCCAGCGGCCGTTTATTTTGCGTGTGTTTTAATATTGATTGCGTATGGAAAGATTTCGGACATATAGCATCATTGTGAATAGTGGTGAAAGCATTAAAAGTATAGCGTAGCTAGTGCTTGTTTGGGTTATTCGTAAAATATTTCAACCCCAAAATGGCTACTAAAAAACGTAAAGTTGATTCATAGTGCCGTGCATTTAATGCTGAATGGACCTGTAAATATTTTTTTTTACAGTTGTTAAAGATAAACCAGTGTGTCTCATCTGCAATGAAGCTGTAGCAGTCTTCAAAGAATATAACATTTCCCGTCATTTCACATCTGAGCATAAGAATTCCAATTACGAAGCAATGTCGGAATATGAAAAACAAAATGTAGAAAGTCTTTGTAAAAACTTATCAGGCCGACAAAATTTTTTCAAGAAGGTAAACACTATCCAAGAAGCAGCTACACATGCAAGTTACATTGTAGCATACAATATTGCTAAAAAAATAAAGCTCTCAGTGATGGGGAGTTCGTTAAACAATGCATGTTCCAAGTTTGATGTTTTATGTCCAGACAAGAAAAACAATTTTGAGACTAAGCTTATCTCGAAAAACGGCGACTTCTAGAATCGAAGCCAACGATAAAAATTTGACATCACAATTAGAGTCAAAGATAGGCCAGTTTAAATTTTGTTCCATAGCTATGGATGAAAGCACCGATATAAATGATAGTGCTCAATTAGTATTATTTATAAGAGGTGTTGATGAGAACTTTGAAATCACCGAGGAACTGGCGTGCATGCGTTTTTTAAAGGGAACTACAACGGGATGTGATTTTTTTTTTCCGTGAATTTCAGGAAGGGCTTAACTTTGAAAGTGCCTGTAACAAATGTATGTAATATTACGACCGGTGGAGCACCAAATATGACAGGAAAAAAAAAAAATCTGGATTTCTTGGACTCTTTAGTCAAAACTATCCCGGGAACAATGTTTTTCTACATCTATATATATAGTCTGTCTGTCTGTACTCGATAGATTCAAAAAACATACATTCAATCGCCGTGAAAATTTGGGAAATTATTAGGTATATCCCTAGGAAGGTTTTTGAAAATTTTTTTAAAAATCAGTTTGCGTTCTAGGTGCTCCCGAACAAATATCCCAAAAATATCAAAAACATTTAATTAGTAATGGATGTTTGAAATTCAGCCTAGCAGTATGACGTAATGCAATATTTGCTAGATTCCTGCACCTGAGATTGTTTGCATGTGTGATATATTGTGTTATTCCAGTGATATCATATTCCTACTTTACAATATCATTATCGCGTATATCGCATTATCAATATCGCGTGATATCATTATTCCTACTTTACAATGACTGAAGATGGCGACTTCTATTATTTTTTATAGGATGGAATACGTTTGTAGGTTGTTTTTTTAAGATGTCAAAAAACATTTGCAATTATTAATAAGAGAATAAATTATTAATACGTGAATAAATAAAAATATTGGAAATACGTTTTATTTAACCCCTGAATTATGCCACCAAAGCGAAGTTCCATTGGTCGATCTACAAATCAAGCAAAAAGAACGAGCTTCAGAAACAAGTGAGCAGAGAAAAACTAGGCGAGATCGAGTTCACACTGCTCTTGCTCGATCATTAGAAACGAGTGAACAGAGGCAAGCAAGGCAGCAAAGGAATCGAATTCGCAGGACACACACAAGAACGATACATACTGATTTGAATTTATGTGGTTTCAATTACAATCCCCTTTACAATTTCAGTCTTAATCCAAGTGTAATTATTGGAAAAATGGATAAAAAGTGTACGTATTGTGGTGCTCAAAAATTTAAAAATGAAACACCAGGTATGTGCTGTGCAGGTGGAAAAGTAAAGTTACCAGACTTGCGTTCACCACCTGAACCATTAACTTTAATATCAAGTGAAACAAGTCAATCAAAAAATTTTTTGAAAAATATACGCAAGTACAATTCATGCTACCAAATGACATCGTTCGGAGCAACGAATATCGTTAGCGCAAATTATATGCCAACATTTAAAGTACAAGGGCAAATTTATCACCATGCTGGATCACTACTACCCTTGCCAAATGCTGATCACAAATATCTTCAGATATATTTTATGCGAAATACTGACGAACAAATCAACAGACGGTGTCAACTGAATATGAGTACTAAACGAGAGATTGTCGCTGAATTACAAAATTTGTTTGAACAACATGAATTAAATTATTTAAAACCGCCATTGAACAAATGCCATCTGACGGTTACAAAGTAATAATAAAGGCAGATAAAACACCTATTGGTCAACATCGAAGACAATTCAACGCACCAACGATCGATGAAGTGGCAATTGTCATAGTTGGTAAAGAATTTAATTCTCGTGATATAATTGTTCATCGTAGAAATTTTGACGTCCAGAAAGTATCAGAAACGCATCGTTCATATGATGCATTACAATATCCCATTCTATTTTGGCAAGGAGTGGATGGATATCATTTTAATATTAATATGAGAAATCCTACAGCTAATGGGGACATTAATAAATAGGTCAGTGCTATGAATTATTATGCATATCGAACGATGATTCGTGAGAATGCTGATAATCATATATTGTAATGTAGACAATTATTTATCAATACATTGTTGACATGTATGCAAAAATAGAAAGTGAAAGACTCCTCTACATACGACTAAATCAAGTCAAATTGCGTTCTGAAGAGTACATCCATTTACGTGATGCAGTTGTAAATGATGGCAATCTCAGTGAATTGGGAAAAATGGTCATTTTACCATCCACATTTACAGGCAGCCCAAGACACATGCATGAATATGCGCAAGATGCAATGACGTATGTTCGTGCATATGGTCGTCCAGATTTTTTTCATCACATTTACATGCAACCCAGCATGGGATGAAATAAAGGAGGTTTTATTAACTGGACAATCACCATCAGATCGTCATGATATTTCTGCACGTGTATTTAAACAAATTAAAATCTTTAATAGATTTTCTTGTCAAACACCATGTATTGGGAGAGACGCGCTGTTGGATGTATTCCATTGAATGGCAAAAAAGAGGTTTACCACATGCGCATATTTAAATATGGATGATGGAAAAGATAACACCAAACAGAATTGATGAAATCATCTCTGCAGAAATACCAGACATTGAAATTGATAAAGACTTGCACGATATTGTCTTAAAAAATATGATTCATGGTTCATGTGGCTCACTAAATAATTCAACATGCATGTCAGATGGAAAGTGCACAAAACGGTATCCTAGAGACTTACTTGCTGAAACTATTACAGGCAATGATGGATATCCACTCTATCGACGACGATCTACCGAAGATGGTGGAAAATCCATTAAACTAAAAGTACTCAACAATACTATTGATAATCGTTGGGTAGTACCATATTCTCCATTACTACTAAAAACGTATAACGCACACATAAATGTACTGCAATTCAGTGAAAGCTATAAAATATATTTGCAAATATGTGAACAAAGGAAGCGATATGGCAGTGTATGCAGTGGAAAATTAAACTGCTTCTAACGATGAAGTCACCCAATATCAACTGGGACGCTACATAAGTAGCAATGAGGCTGTATGGCATATTTTATCATTTTTCATTCATGAGCGATATCCAACGGTTGTTCATTTAGCAGTATATCTTGAAAATGGACAGTGTCCATTTTACATCAGAAAATGTACGTGCAAGAGCAATGTCACCACCGCCAACAACATTAACTGACTTTTTCACATTATGTAGAAATGATACCTTTGCAAGGACACTACTGTACTCTGAAGTACCAACTTATTTTACGTGGAATACATCAAGAAAATTTCACCATCGTAAACAAGGTAGAGCAGTACAAGGACACCTAAATTTATATTCCACAGATGCATTGGGTCGTCTGTACACTGTACATCCAAATAACGCAGAATGCTTTTACCTAAGATTATTATTAATAAATGTTCGTGGACCAACATCTTTCCAAGAATTAAACAGTCAATGGCCATGTGTGTGCTACATTTCGTGAGGCTTGCCAGAAATTAAATCTCTTGGAAAACGATGCTCATTGGGATATTTTACTCGCTGATGCGTCTAATACAGCTCAACCACAGCAGACACGTACACTATTTTCCATCATACTAATTACATGTTTTCCGGCTAATCCAAAGGATCTTTGGGGGAAAATATAGACTATATGAGTGAAGACATTTTACATCGCATGCGTAGAATAAATGCTAATCTCAACATTCAATTTACATCAAATATATACAATGAAGCATTGATTTTAATTGAGAATGTATGTTTGACAATAGCCAACAAATCACTGACAGAATTGGGAATGATTGCTCCAAATAGATCTGGTAATGACATTTTCGATCGTGATATACAACGAGAAACGCACTTCGATGAAAATGAATTACAAACATTTGTTCGAATTAATCTGCCGAAATTGGTATTAGAACAACGAATAGCATATGACACAATTATAAATGCAATATCTAACAAGAGTTGTGGTTTATATTTCTTAGATGCACCTGGAGGCACTGGCAACTATAAGATCACAAAATAATATTGCAGTTGCTATTGCATCATCTGGTATTGCAGCAACTCTTTTAGACGGTGGTCGAACAGCACACTCAGCATTGAAATTGCCATTAAATATGCAGGTAATTGAAACTCCAACATGTAATATTAGCAAAGATTCTGGTATGGGAAAAGTACTAAGATCATGTGAGCTTATAATATGGGATGAATGCACCATGGCACACAAGAAATCATTGGAAGCACTCAATCGCACATTAAAAGATTGAGAGGAAATGAACAGCTCTTTGGTGGTGCACTCATTTTGCTAGCTGGTGATTTTCGACAAACTCTACCAGTTATACCACGTTCAACACCTGCAGATGAATTGAATGAATGTCTCAAATCATCAGTGTTATGGCGGTATGTGGAGAAAATATCTTTAAAGACCAATATGCGTGTTCAATTACAACAAGATGAATCTTCTGAGCGATTTGCAAAACAATTAGATATTGGGAATTGTAAAATGGAAATGGACGAATCCACACACTGTATTACATTATCAGAAAACTTTTGTCACATTGTGAAATCCACTGAATTGATTGCCAAGGTTTTTCCAAATTTATCGCAGAATTATAAAAATAATCAATGGGGTAGTGAGCGTGCTATATTGGCAGCCAAAAACATTGAGTGAATTTAATAAACTGCACAATTCAAAATGAAATACCTGACGAAGAAATAACATATAAATCATAGATACTGTTGTCAATTACGATGAATCAGTTAATTATCCAATAGAATTTTTAAATTCATTGGATCTACCAGGAATGCCACCGCATATTTTATCTTTGAAAATTGGTTTCCCAATCATCCTTCTACGAAATGTAAATCCACCGCGACTATGCAATGGGACTAGACTATCAGTAAAAAATTAATGAATAACATAATTGAGGCAATCATTTTAAATGGAAAACACCAAGGGGAACATGTACTACTACCACGCATTCCCATGATACCAACGGATACTCCATTTGAATTCAAACGTCTACAGTTTCCTGTACGACTAGCCTTTGCAATGACCATTAACAAAGCACAGTGACAATCATTGCAAGTATGTGGATTAAATTTGATAAATCCATGCTTCTCACATGGACAGCTGTACGTTGGGTGTTCACGAGTTGGAAAACCATCAAATTTACTTGTTCTTGCACCAGATAGGAAAACAAAATATGTTGTATATTTTCAAGCACTAAGATAAAGTTCACCATCAATCATCAAATATCATTCATTTCATGATATTTAATAATTACAAAATTATTGTTCAATTGAAATTCGTTTGCAATATTGTTTAATATCACAAGTGAAGAAGCATGTTTATTCTACCATCAACTATGTATATCTGTTTTGTACATGTTATATTCAAATGACATATATGTAGGGATAATTTTACTGTTAATTTCCATTTTGATGTATTGTATACATTTGATCATTAAAAAATTATGTTTGAGGTATCAAAACTGCCTTTTTGTTCAAACTCAGCAACGTGTGAACGGGTACAGCTAGTTGTGTTATACATCAAGATGCTCTGTGTAAATCTGCATTGAATATGAAACCCGTGCTTGATGCAGTTGTGAAGCTTGTAAATACTATTCGATCTCGTGGGCTTACTCACAGGCAATTTCGAGATTTTCTTCAGTCCGTGCAATCTGAATACTCTGTACTGTATTACACGAAAGTAAGGTGGCTTAGTGCAGGATGCGTTTTCGAGCGAGTTTGGCAGCTGAAAGACTACATTGTGTCGTTCTTCCATGAGAGTGTTCTGCGGAGTGCGAAATGTTAGAAGATATAGAATGGTTTTCGGGCTTTGCATTTTTCACAGATCTTTGTCATATGAGCAACTTGAATGTCAAGATGCAAGGGAAAAATCAATTTATCGACGATATCTGGGCCCATCTCAAAGCTTTTAAACTAAAACTTAATCTGTTTGCTGGGCAGCTAGCTAAGAACGACTTGTCTCATTTCTCGAGGTTAAATTCAATACCCTCAGTAAATGAAGAGAAGCTTAAGAATTATGAAGATGGCTTGAAAAAAACTGCATTTTGAGTTCGAACGCAGATTTCAAGATTTCAGTGCCATTCAAACAGAATTGGATATTTTTACCATGCCTTTCAACGTAAATTGTGAAGCAGTGAGGTCAGATTTGCAGCTTGAATTGAGTTGCAATCTAACAATCGTCTCAAGCAGTTGTTTCTAAATATGCCAAAGTTTTACAAATCATTATCGAAAGTAAGTTTCCCAAATTTAATATCTCACGCCCAGAAAATCAGTGCTATGTTTACTTCATCTTATATATGTGAACAAGTGTTTTCAACTATGAACCTTAGAAAGAATTATTTCAGAAGTAGACTGACAGATGAGCATTTAGCCTCTTTCCTTAGAATCGGTACATCTCACTTCGAATCTCAATATAAGGAACTTTTGAAAATGAAATCTCAATTTCATTCATCTCATTAACATATTTAAATTGTAATACTTGTATATTGTGTTTAAAATTTTAGAAAAATTTATCTTGGCCAACCAAACTTCCTTTTTTGCGACTTTAAGCACGCGACCAAAAAAGTTTGCCCATCCCTGGGTTAGACCATAGCAGGCAACCACTCCGCGCACATCCACACCATACAAGGCTCACAGAGCCGATGGCACACAGCAGGATGCACAAAGCGGCAGACCACAGAACAGACTGAGAAAATATTTAGAAGATTCTAACCAGCTCTGGTAGAGGAAACGCTCGTAAAGCTGACCCGGCACAAAAAGCAAAAAAGAGTATCAGCCAGAAGCACGCAAGAAAGCGGCTGTGCCTGCCCCCCCCCCCCCAAAAAAAAAAGGCGAACATGCTGAGGATGCGTGCGAACACGCTAGACTAAAAGAAACGTAGCCAGAAGTCCAAAGAGACCAGGCCTGTAAAACAAACGGGGGAAAAAAATGAACGACGGTATCATAGCATGGACCAGGCGAAGAGAAGACTTGGCCTAAATTGGGTATGGTCGATTTTGAGAGGGAGCAGTTGCAATCCTAGGAGCAAAACGGCAACTGGAAATGAATCCTCATCGTTACTGTGCAACCCACCCTGCGAAACCTCCGTGATTCAGCGTGTCCTGTAGTCGCCAGTGGGCACCACCCCAAAGACGAGGACCGGGGCCTCCAGAGTTTAACATAGTCCAGCTTACCTAGCAACACTGTAGTCCATAGGTCAGGTTCCGAGGACTGAACAAGATCTCCTGACTTAGGCAGGCTTCATTACCTTCTCGCTCATCGTTGCGGGCCCTAATCTCAACCCTACCATGCCCCAAGACTCCCAGCTCATCACAAGTGCTGAGTTGTTAGTCCTCGGGGATTCCTAACACCAAAAGGATCTGGGCCAGAAAGATCAAGGACAATATTTTTTCTTTAAGCCGAAAAAGGAAAAATTAAAATTACCGACACATGGTAATAGGAGTAGGTCAGAAAAAATTGACTATCGGCTTATAAGTTACACTCGCGAGCAAGGTCGAGAAGTTAAAAGGTGAGATGTTAAGACTAAATTACAGAACGATCCCATGCGCTGTATAGAGAATAGATCACTTCTACCCAGACTTGGGTGTATATAATTTGAAGTGGCACTCTAAATGAATTTGATACAAACACCGTTTATACGTGAAACAATGTTTATTGAATTATTTTAGCACTAGCGTAGGATAGCACCTGGAGTTGCTTACCTCGTAGCTCCCTCTCGCTTATCTCCAATGCACGAGACGGGACCCGTCGTGGCAGCTATAAGGCCTTCCGGGTGGAATTCCCGTCCGTGGGTATAGACCGCAGTCGGCAGCTACCCCCCGCCGCACGATCCCAGACAAGCGCCCTGCCACCGAACGACGCGCGGCCGGACAGAGGCGTGACGCCGCGCAGGGGTACTAGCTCTTTGCGCCAAACTGGCGAAGGGCTAATTAGGTCAGCCCATCTAGTCGAAACTTGGAATACTTGATTTGGGGGCATTTGCCGAGAATGGATGCTCGAGGGCCGGGAACACAGGAACCCAACAGGACGCAGTTAATGTGGGGTGGAGCGGAGCGCGTAGGCCTGTAGAGACAGAAAAACCAGGAGAAATTTTGCGGTATCGCTGTGAGGACTAGACGTTTTCCGACTCGTTCTAAAAGGGAAGTCTGGTCAATTTTGGAGGCGACAGCGCTATCCCCGGGCCACGATTACTCTTATTCTCGCTTACGTTCATCGACACGAGGCGTGGCCCGCCCCTGAGTAAGTTCCCCCGTGAAGTGGCGTGCTCAAAACTCCTTCGGGCATCGCTATTGTCCTCCGGAAAAAAATTCAATCATTAAATCTGAGACAAAAGTTAGGGGGACGACTAATAAAATAAACTAAAAAAAGAAAAATGAAAACGAGCAGTACCAAGGTAGCTGACGGTGGGTTAGCCCTTGCGACATTACTCTTGTACGTGCCACTTCACTCATCATCGCCTTAACAAATTAACCCTACCATGCCCACCTTGGTCTGGGCCGGGGCCCTACCGACGGCGGGGAGTCCTGTCAGCCAAAGTAGCGTTCTTGACCAGGAAGAACGGAGAAGACCCCAAATTTTGACGAGGAGCTGTATCTAAAAATAAGAACTGGGACTATAGTAGTAGAGGACTCCCAACTAAGGATTTCTGGCTTGCGCTGAATCCGGAGACTTCACCCCCCCCTATTTCTAAAGCTTACCCCCCCATTAAAAGTTAAGATTACTTACCTTAGCTGGTGCGTGATGGCCCTCTGTGTTGATTCCAGTGACGTCTGCTTCTCTTGTTGTGTGCTCTCCCGGGAGGGTGCCTACATAGTCCGCTAAATAATTTTGTCTCCTTGCCGAATGCCTCACCGAGAGAGCCGGCTGTACCTTTGTCTTCCACGTGTTGCCGTGCCCAGGATGTGTACTGAGGATCTAACAAGTCCGGTATGTTGGCACTAATTACTGTTTCCTTCCTTGGCTAGGTACTTGCCTACATCACTTGGAGAAAAAAGAAAAAGGGGGCCCTACGGTTCAATAGAACAGATTTTTCCCCCAATTAGTTAATTAACCAATTGTTTTTTTTAAAACTAAAATAGGACAGAAGTGAGCAGAAGTAGGATAGCGTTGAGAGGGAAAGTTAGTTAAATGTTAGTTGGGCTTTCTTGGGGACCTACACGTTAGTTTATTAGTAGTTAATATACATACCTGGAGCAACGATGGAAGGTTTGTGTTTTGAACAGTGTTGCTGTTGGAACGTGTTATGGTGTGGTGGTGTTTTTGCAATGGAAGTCGTTTATATTGTCTATGTTTTGGAACAGCCAGTGCATAATTTTCCTAGCTTTTAGTTTTACCCATTTATTTTCTGTTAGCTGTTTGAACCATATATTTGAGTTGAGTTGGTTTTACCAGATGCGGACAATTGTGTAGGAGGCAATTTAACAGGTAGTGTAGCCAGTCCCCCTCTCGTCACAGGCGCATAGGTCGGTGTCCCAGATTTTGAATCCCTGCAGGTAAACCGGGTAGTTACCGTGCGCTGTATATAGTTGGACTAGGTACCGGTCGCAGACTAGCCTATCGAGACGGACGGTCGGGAAGAACTTATGTTTGTCTCCCGGTGCTGCTATTTTGCCAGATACAGTAAATATCGTTTATAAGAACATCCAGGGGACTTGAAAAACTGGTTCTTATAATCGATAGTTTTTATAACGGATAGATGACTTAAAACTGCTGAAAATACCAAATTCACTGTCACATAATTTTTATTTACACCTGAAACATGACATTCAAAAAATGATTAAGAGGTTAAAGTCCAATCAGGGAAAAACACACTGCTTATTTTCATATGTTTTTTTAAACTTTTTCAAATACGTAGTTCTAAAAATGTTAAAAAGAAAAATGAATAAAATTATATAGCTATTATGAATGTACATACATAATGCAATATTTTGTTTTTACATGTTTATTGATTTACCGAAAAAAGTCAGTAATATTTGTTTAGGTTATTCTTTTGTAAATAAAAAGAATTTTCGGTTATCGCGACAAATTCTTTGACAGCTTTTTTTATCGGATCCTTCACAAAATCATCATTGCAAGCTAAAATTTTATTAACGGTATTGATTGCTGAAAACATTTCTTTTAAACTCTGGCAAGAAAACTCGTTCAAATGATCTTCTGAACTGGCACAGTCGTCAATATCATCATCACTGCTAGAAATCTGTGCATTTACGCCTGCAACAATATCTTCATCCGTTATATTCCCATGAGTTGCAAGAGCCAAATCTATGTCTTCATATTCCTGAAATGAATCTTGTTCTATTGGCAAATCTCGAGCCCAGTCTTGAAGCGTTTCATCTCTAGCGTCTTGAATTTGAAAAATGGAAGGATTTTCACCCCTAAAAAACCCAGCATGCCGGAAACAATTAGAAATCGTTAAAGGTTTAATATTATTCCACGCCTTTTCTAGCATGATGATAGCGTACAGTATTGAAATCTTCGGTTCTTTCTTATTTTCAATATCGTCGATGATCTGTAGAAACAAGTTCTTCCTGAAATGAAGTTTTAAGGACTTAATGACACCTTGGTCCATAGGCTGTAATACGGAGGTTGTGTTGGGAGGAAGAAAAGTTAATTTAATGGCATGAAGACCTTGAACCGGAGGATGGGCTGGGCAATTGTCCACAATAAGAATTCTCTTTTTTTTTTAAATAAGTTCTTGGTCCCACTTCCGTAACCAGTTTTCAAAGATTTCCTCAGTTTCATCAGCGTTGAAGATTTCATGGTCTTCATAGCCTTCTCTTAACGCAATCCAAACGGTTTTAAGCCAGTTATCAGAAACTCTTGGTGGCACGGCCTTCGATTCTCTACTGATTCTCCCGAACACAATGGAATGCCTCTCCCGAAATCTCTGGATCCACGAAGCTGAACAAACGAAATCATACTTTTTAAACAGCTTCGCAAATTCATTTGCTTTCGCTTGCAAAATCTTTAGGGGAATGTTGGCACTCCTTTGAATTTTAAACCATTGCAAAAGGGCTTCTATGTCAGCATGTGGACTTTTTCGAAGTTTCTTAATTTTAGTCCGATCTTTTTCAAATTCTTTTTAATTTTCTCTATTTTTAAAAATATTTGAAATCGTGGCATGACTCACCTTTAATTCGTTGGCTAATGCTCCATTTTTTTTTTTTTTTTTTACCGTTTTCTAATCTGGAAATTATACGAATTTTTTCCTCAACCGTGAAAGTTTTACGTTTTGCACTCATCATTGAATATGTGGAGGTACAGACAACAGAGGTACAGACTGTGATGACTTGTCGGCTGTAGAAAGAGTTGTAAATGCTTTGCACTCTTTCCTCTCGTCACTAGTCTGGAATTTCTGCTGCCGTTTGGGTTGGTTCCGCACCTCATAAATTTTTCTTATTGGACTCCACTGATGGGTGGAAGTTTTAGGGGACTGGCTTGGCGGAGTCAGCACTTCTGATCATTATCTCCCAGTCACTAGGGGTATGGGCGGTGGCCCACTTTTCTTGGCAAGTTTTGTTTTCTTGACGGTTTTCTGGAGGCACTTTTTTAGCAACCCCTACTTTATGAGGGCTGACCACAGCCGAATTAGTTCATGAGAGTTGGATTTTATTTTACATAAAAAAAATGGATAAAATGGTTGAATAGACTGCTGCTACTTCCCGGCCGTTCACAATTAACATGTTCTTATAAGCGATTTATTTTCCCAGACGCCAATTTTAAGTCACTAAAAGCGATATGTTCTTATTAACGATGTTACTATAACCGGATTTTGTATCCATAACGCATGAGAATTGGCCGGGAACTAATAATTCCGTTCTTTTAAGCGATATGTTTTTATATCCGGTGTTCTTATAAACAATTTTTACTGTATATTGCCATTCTTCCATAATGGCTGTTTTTAAGCTTTTTCTTTAGCAACGAGCGTGGCCAGGGGATTTCAATTGTTGAGTGGGACTGGGAGTTCGCCGAAAGTTTGGCCAGCTCGTCGGCACGTTCGTTGCCCTTTATTCCGACGTGTGCCTTTACCCACTTAATGTTGAATAGACCGCCCGATTGCCTAATCAGGTCGTGGAGCTCCGCGAGGAGTGGGTTCCTGGAGAATGGCTTGTTAATTGCCTCGATCTACGAGAGACTGTCGGAGAGTATTCTATAGGGTTCGTTTTGGGATTGAGCCCACGCGGTCGCTTGGATTATTGCGTGGAGCTCAGCTTGGAAGACGCTATTGCCACTGGCCAAGCGGACTGACCAGATGTGAACTTCTTGGTCGTCACGGTAGGCTACAAAGGCTACGCCCTTGCCCATGTCCGTTTTCGACCCATCGGTGTATATTTCTAGTCGCCTGGATATGGGTGATTCCTCAACTAAGATTTTTTTTGCCGGATGGGTTTGCCAAATGTTGTTTTCCTTCAGATATTCGTCCGCGTCGTAAGTTACACCGAATAGTTCCTGCTTCACACCTAGCCTGCTCACTAGTCCTAGCACTGCCTCGTATTTCACCGTTAAGTGAATGGGTGGGATGCCTGATAGGACATGCAGTGATGAGGAAGGGGAAGTGCGGTTGGCCTTGGTGATCGCTAGGAGGAAGTGTCGTTGACATTTTCCTAGCTCTTCCTCGCACCCTTTTTCCGCCTTGAGCCCCCATATCGGAGCTCCGTAAGTAAGAATTTTCTCTGCGACCGTTTTGTACCAGATTTTGATGACTTTTGGATGGACACCACATCGCCTGTTGGTGAGTTTCCCTAAGAAGTTAAAGGTTTCCCTTACCTTGTGGACTTGTCTTGCAGTGTGTGTACCAGTTGTGTGAGCTGTGGATTGTTATTCCTAAGTATTTAATGTGGTCAACCGATTGGAGGGTTTTATTTTTTACTTTTATTCCTTCTATTTTATCTTTTTTCCTTAGTCCTAGACCTCTTGGGATCCGAGGTCGGTTGTAGTACATGATTTGGGTTTTGTCCCAGTTAATGTTGAGTTTGTGTTTCTCCACCCATCTGTTGAATTTTCCTATGGATTCGTTGACGTTATTGATTAGCGTTCGCTTATCCCTTGACAGCTAGTAGGAAGTCGTCCGCGAAGGCTTGTATTCTAGTGTGGGTAGGCCAGGGCTGCGACAAGGCTGTGTCCACCACTATGTTCCACAGTAGGGGACCCAAACAGCTGCCCTGTGGGCAACCCCCCAAAGGTTTGCTTTTGTGTCTTAATGCCATTTTCCTCCAGAGTGACGTGTCTGTTGCTTAGAAAGGAGGAAAGCATGGCGCCTAGGTATTCCGAGCATGGTGCTTCGGTTAATCTATCCAGGATCGACTTCCAGCGCAGATTATTGAAAGCTCCGGAAATATCTATTGATACTATTGCCGTTAATTCCCTATTGTCGTCTTCCTGGAGGGTCCGCATGATGTTTAGGAGGGCATGTTCCGTCGATTTCCCGCTTTTGAAGCCGTATTGGTTGTTTTGCCAGAAACCTTCCTTTTGAAATTCATGGGATATTCTCCCATGGATTACTTTCTAACAATTTTCCTAGGGTTGGGAGTAGGCATATGGGCCGGTAAGACTTTGGGTTAAGTGGCTTCCCTTGTTTTGGAAAAAGTACTACTATTGATTTCTTCAGCGGGGACGGAAAGTGCCCTAATTCGAGACATTTGTTCAGGGTTGCTATTATCAGGTTTGGTTTTGCCTCGTATATCAATTTTAGGAGCTTGTAGTCAACTAAGTCATAGCTCGGAGCTTTCCGCGTGTCGACATAGTTGAGAATCCTTACTATTTCGGGGTGCGTTACCGGTGGGAAGGAGAGTGGGGTATTGTGTTTAGGTCTTTTTAGGGGCTCTTTCTCTGTTATGAATGTCTTTAGAAATTTTTCCTGGACGTTTTTGACTGTTAATCTCGTGTTTGCTTCTAGGATGTTTCCTAGAACCGTTGGTTTCGCGTATTTGTTCGTGGCCATTTTAAAGATTTTCCCGTAGGGATCCGATGCGGAGGTACAGAAGTCCTGTCACACCTTCGCCCTTGAATTTACTATTTGTCTCCTATATCGCGCTCTAGCCCTTTTTAAAGTTTATTTGATATTTAGTTCTTAGTTCTGGATCTTGTTCCTTTTTGTGCTCGTCTTCTTAGCGCTTGTACGATATTCCTTTCTGTTTTGAGTTCTGGGGTCCAAAATGTTGGTGGTATTAGGGTTGGGTTCTTTTTCCCTTTGTAATTTTTTTTGGCTACTGAGGTGAAAGTATTTAGCATTTCTCTTACGGCAACTTCTAGTGTCAGTAGTTTTCGCGTCTTTAATTTTTTCCCCTCTCCCTTTTGTTTTCTCTACGATTTGTTTCTTGAATCTTTTATGGTTGCCGTATTTGGTTCCCAGCCGGTGACGAGTAGAAGCCAGGGGTTTTTCTAACGAGAATTCTATGCACTTGTGGTCTCTTATATTTATCGATTCTATCACGCGCCAGTCTTTTAGTTCCTGTGAAAGCCGACCTCTGCTTAAAGTTAAGTCCGGCCATCCTATCTTGTCGTTACTCTCGTATGTTGGGATGCTATTCGGGTTGTTGTGGACCACAAGTCCTTGTTTTAGAATAAGGTCTAACAGTTTCTCACCCCTGGCGGTAGTGTCTGCATAGCCCCAAGTGGTGGAGTGGGCGTTAAAGTCCCCACCAATTAGCAGTTCACCCGTAGCCTGCTCTATTGCCTTTTCTAATTCTTTTATGTAATTATCGAAGTCATAGTTTGGTCTCGAGTATGTGCTTATCACTGAGTGTTTGCGTTTCCGTTTACAGTTGAACCGCTACGTGGTTTGGACCGGATGAGAGTAATATCGGTGTTAAGCTTAGGTTTACTGCTATCGCTGAGTTAGTTCCTGATTTGCCTGACACTACCTCACCAGTTGAACAGTGTTTTCCACTGAACGCCGAAGCCCGCTGGTCGTCCTGTTCTACTGTCTAGTGAGACGTCCTGTAGAAGGGCTATGCCGATTTTGTTTTCTATTAGATATTGATTGAATTGTATCGTCCCTAATCTACTGCTATGGAGATTCAGTTGTGCTATTCTACTGACGTCCTTCGGCTGGGGAGGACCCTGGCTTGGGGGCCAAGCAGCTGAGCTTACCGCTGACTGTCTTAGTTGGGGTTTTTGATTTCTGTTTGCTGATCGCGTTGTTGGGGTTGTTTTTGTTAGGATTTCTCTATTATATATTAGTCTTCCATCTTCGGTTTGTACCATCGGGCTGATTCTTTGTAAGCTCAGGCGGGACCTACGTCTCATTTGGTTTGTGCTATTTTTCCTTACCGATTTACTTTGTTCCGCGTTTCCCGTTTGTTTTTCTAGATTATTTTTTGGCTGTTCTTTTTGATGCACTGGCGCCCCTGTCTTTTTTAATTGTGTTTAAATTTGAGGGTTGCTTGGGGGTTTCCCAAGCAGCAGCTTTATCTCTTACGTCAAATGTGGTTGAGAGGTGTTCTGTTTGTTATTGGAGTCTTTGGTGTTGGTGTGAGATTTATTGTATAGTGACCTGAGGTGTGTCATTTCGTGAGCAGGAATCCTTATTACATATTCCTGCACGAGTGCCTGCTGTGTATTGTTTTTTTGTATTACCCTGTCGTCTCTTGGGGGGGGGGGGGGTTGTTTTTCGAGGGGGCCCTCCCTGTGTTGTTCGTAACGTTTTCCCTCTGTTCCTTTGCCGTCCCTTTGTTTCCCTTGTCTTCCCTTTGTTCAGTGGGTGGCCTTGCGGCCTGTTGTGTTTGGACTGGTTTTCCCCCTTGGGATGTTTTGCCCTGGTTCGTAGTGTCTGGTGCCCTGTTTTGCTGTGTCTTCATTTTTTCTTCTAGGTGATGTTTGTACAGCGGACAGAGTTTTGAGCTCGCCGCATGGCGTGTGTCAAGAGGGCTTGGGTCCTCTGGGTAAATTTTCCTTCTGTTTTCGTTGATGGCAATTTCTGCACGTCAGTGATGTTGCCGTACATTGCGCTAAATGCTCCGCCTATGGACACACATTTAGCCAAACAGTTTGGTTGATACATTCATATGTTCGGTGGCCATACCTGTAGCAGTTCTGACACGTATGAACCTCCACGTATTGTTTTAATTTGCATTGCTGGAAGCCCACGTATACTGTCTTCCTCGCTAGCAGCTCCTGCGCGATTCTCTCCGGCAGTCTGAGCTTCCAGTACTGCGTGTTATTTCGTGTGCGTATTTTTGAGTTGTTGTATGTGTTCTTTTATCCCGAACCGCTGGTGGAGTATTTCTGTTGTTTGTGTTTCAGTGGTCTCGGTCGGGGTGTGCACTAGCATTATGTTTTTGCTTCTTGATGTGGGTTTTTTTACTTCTACTTTATTTCCCATCTCCTTGTTATTCTCTACATATTCTTTGATTTGTTTGGCGCTGTTGGTGTTCCCACATGTGACTAGGGTGTCCCCGTTCTTTAGTTTCAGTATTCTATCGATTTTTGTTTTTCGGAACTTGGATGTCCTGTATCTGTTTTAGGTAGACCTCAGCCTCCTGTGTTTTTAGTTTTATGATTAGCGTTTTTGTGTGTGTGGCAAGTGCTTGTGCGTATGACCTCTGGATTGTTTTCGTGTGGTCTTGCTTCTGGTATTGTCACCTTGGTTGTGTTTTTCCTTTCCAGCATCAGAATTTTTTGGGCTAATTTTTCCATGTCGATTTCCAATATTCGATTCTTAGTAGAGTGCCTGGGCTGTAAAGCTTTAACTCTAGTGATACGTAATGCCTGTGTTTCTCAAGGTGCTCATAAAACCAAAAAAGCTTGAAAAAAAGATTTCATGAAAACAAAAACGAAAAAGAAAGGGAACACTGTAAAAATACAGTGAACCGAGGCCAGGGAACTAGCCCGTGGCCGGGAGAAAAGTCAGATGACTTTGATGACCGTGAGGAATTTTGACATTTCGTCCGCCGGCTCTCTAAGAGCAGCGGCAATGTTTTTCAGGAGGGCGATTATGTCTGTTAGTGAGAAATAATTTGTGATTTCCTTAAATTTTTATGACATCCGCGAAATCGGAGAGACCGCTATTGTTTTGAGTACATGAATTGATTGACTGGTCACTGGGGTTCTCAGGGCGAGAAGTTCGTGATATAGGTTTGTCAATTTGTATTTTTTTTCTAGGAGTGGGCCTAGCAGTAGTTATGATAACCTCATCGGAATCAACTTCCTCAGAGGGGATATTTAAGACGGGTGGTTCACTGTGATGCTGTGCGGTGCTGACTCTGTCAGCCCAAGCGGAAACCTTGGGAGCAGGGGCAGGAATGAAATTTTGGGCTGGGGTAACGGAAAATTTATGACTGTTTTTATTTTTTGATTTTAAGTTAGTGGGATGTCTAGAACATTTGGAGAAGTTGGCAGTGTGATTACCGCCGCAATTTGAACAGACTAATTTTTCAGGCTGACCTCTAATGGGACAGTCTTTGGCTTGATGACATTCACTGCACAGAAGGCATTTAGTAATTAACTTACAGGTGCTACTCGAGTGCCCGAACCGCTGACAGTTGCTACACCTGTGTTTTTGAAGGGGGAAATTTTAATTTTTAAATAATTTATGGTGGTTAGGTTTGAGAGATTTACTATATTGGGAGTGGGTTTTAAGCTCGCCATAAACAGAGGTAAGGTTATGTTGCTTTTTTTGTTTGTAAGTTGTACAATTTTAATCGGCTCGATACCGATAGTGTTGAAAGCCTCGATGTCCTTTCTGTCAGTGATAGCGGGAAGGCCCCGGATAAGGTATTTTTTAGGTCTCTCCGACCGCGGGTCAACGCTTCTGTAAGGAATATTACTTGAAGTGAGAATTTTGAACAGCCTGATACGAATTAGTCACGAAGGACTATATGAATAAGAGTGCCAGTTAAAACTGGCTCAGCATGGGGAGTAATTTGCAAGATTTGGTAAAGTATATTTTTGTAGTTTGTGCCAGCCTCATAAAAGATGTGATATTTTTTACTGATGACAGGATCGGCAGTTTCCTGCGTCTCCATGTCATCAGTAGCCTGAATGGGAGAATCGCTAACATTGTTACAGTCTGTTTTTTTTTCGTGACGTGTGAATCACCTTCGCTATCAAAACTACGTTTTAAATGATTAGCAATAGGGCAGACCTCATAATCGTTAACTAAACGGAACTCGAATCCATCCTTACGAATTAGGTTGTTTAAAATATCAACTTTGTCAGTTAAGTAAAATTGAAAGATTCCGTTCTCTAAGAAAAGTGAAATGTCGTTGGGGAAAGGAGCACGAAACACTGCATGTATATCAGTCAAAGCTTTACTTACCGTATGGAATTGGCGCTCGAAGGCATTGCGTTGGATGAAACTTGGAAGATAGTTTATGAATCTCCTGATGACCGGGAAAAACGTACTTTCCCGGTTGTAATCCTGCAGAAATCGATCCTTGATTTCAGCTGCTAATGTCTGAATCTTGTCGACTTCATCTTCGCTGATTTTCTTTCCGTAGTCTATGTTGGGGATATCCTGGGTTGAGGCGCTGGACTGAGAATTGTCCGTGATATGAGCAGGAGTCGGGTCGTCTTGACCGTTGTTCGGAGTTCGCTGCTTGGTCGTCGTATCAGCACGTGTAGCACTGGAAACGTGCACACAGTCTTTATTACTTGCAGGAGCTGGAACTCGCTGGAGAGCTGGCGAGGCAGTCTGTAATTTCTTCTGGCGGGCCACAGGCTTTTCCTGAGATGAACCCATATCATCAGAAGAATCCGATGTATCCAAGCGAGGGTAATTTTCGTGAGATTTCTTAGCCGGAGCACGTGGTTTGTGGGGGCCCGACGGGCCAGTTACCTTAGCTCGGTCACCCATGAGCAAGTTTTAATAAACCGTTCAGAGTCACCAAACTACTGTAACTGGTACACGTAGAGCAAGAACAGGCAAGCACGCGTAAAAACACGTGCAAACGCTAGGCTTACGGGAGCGGTAATTCTTCTGGCTTGATTCTTGAACTCCTGCGATAAATCTGTGCTCTTTATTTTGTCGTTCAGGTGAATGAGGAGCTGGAGAGCAGTCTTCTCTTCTTCCTCCGTCTGCTGTTCTTGTACGTTTGTTGTTTTCGCCTCCGTCTGGGTTTCTTTGTCAGTTGTGTCGTATTGTTGCGGGATTACCACTTGGGGTGTTAGAGTTGGTGGCTGCTTATTTTTATTCCTCAGTCTGCTTCCTATCCCTTCATTTTCTGCTACTTCTCCCGTTATTTCCTGAGACGGTTTTATCTCTTCCTTTAGCATTATTCTCTTTAGGTGCCTTGCCAGGCCCTTCATGTTATCCGGCGTTAGTTGTATTGTTGGCGGTAACAAAACCTTTTTCAACCTCCGTATTAATCAAGCTGCTTGGTATTTATACTAAGCGCGTATGCCGAAATTAGCATATCTCAAGCAGCTTCTTTAAATCATTGACTCAAAAGTTCGATTCTTGTGAATCGAATCTTATGTATACCTCACAGCTGTTTGTAGATAATTACGGGAATAGAATCCCTGATGTGGTACTCCTTACTTGCTAGTATCTTGTTTTAATCATGAATGTGTTCTCTCGGAAGATGATGCCATCGCTTATTTTTAATTTACCCTCGCCAAATAAAACTTCACGAGAGAATCTTAGTCTTCGGCCGTGACCCCGACAGGCGCCAACAAGTCCACTAGTGTTGCGCCACAGCAAAATAATTCGCTAGTGAAGATTGAGCTTGATGATCAGCACTCGTCCCAATTCCGGAGTTGTTTAGCCAAACGTGACGAACTGTAAACACAAACAGGATAGAGTCGGTGACCGGGAATTCAGGTTGACATGTTTAAGGTCAGTTCTGATGCAGTTATAAGCGGTTCTGACCGCTTTGTTTACTTGGCAGAATCAGTCTCGTTATTTAACAGGTGTACCTCGAATATATGAAAATTATCGTGTAGAGAATGAAAGTATTTATAAAGAACAATAAATCCTCGAGTCGAAAGATGTTGCGCGAGGAACGATTTACAACAAAATTTCGGAAAAGCTATTTTTTTTCCACTTACAAAATCTGTTTTAATCTCATGGTGTCCTCGACTGGATGAATCTTTCGATGGGATTGACAGCGAGATCCTTGTAGTTGGGCATCTTCAGTAAGGCAGGGATAAGCTCCTACTCGCAGTCTTAAATTTTTTAAAATTTTATTTATTTTTTCACTTGCAATCCTCTTTCCACCGCATGGCATTCTTAACGCACTGCATCGATGGATGAACTGGACGATGGTCATTTCTTCATAGTCTGGTATTTTTTAGCAAGGCAGTGTTAACTCCTGTTTATATGTATGCTGATATTCCTATACACTCTTAGACAAAAGAAACGACGCATAAAGGAGTTATCCGAATGGGATGAAAACAGTAGATGTGATGTAATGTACAGAAAAACAAATGATTACAATGAGAAAAATTGGATGATTTATTCAAGAGAAAGAGCTTCACAGAGTGAAAAGTCAATAACGCGTTGGCTCACCTCTGGCCCTTATGCAAACAGTTATTTGGCATTGATTGATAGAGGTGGCGTGTGTCCTCCTGCGGGATATCGTGCCAAATTCTGTTCAATTGGCGCGTTAGATCGTCAGAATACCGAGCTGGTTGGAGGGCCCTGCCCATAATGCTCCAAACGTGCTCAATGGGGAGAGATCCGGTGACCTTGCTGGCCAAGGTAGCGTTGGGCAAGCATGAAGACAAGCAGTAGAAACTCTCGCCGTATGCTGGCGGGCATTGTCTTGCTGAAATGTAGGCCCAGGATGGCGTGATATGAAAGGCAACACAACGGGGCGTATAAAATCGTCGACTGATCGCTGTGCTGTAAGGGTGCCGCGGATGACCACCAAAGGGGTCCTGAGAAACGAAATTGCACCCCAGACCATCACTCCTTGTTGTCGGCTCGTATGACGGAAGACAGTCAGATTGGTATCCCACCACTGTCCGGGGCTTCTCCAGACACGTATTCGCTGGTCATCGGGGCTCAATTCGAAGCGAGACATATCACCGAAAACAACTATTTCAATCAGTGACATTCCAGGTCGAATGTGCCTGACGTCACTGCAAACGGGCTTGTCGGTGTACAGAGGTCAATGGTAGTCGGCGCGAGCTCAACCCCTTTCTCCGAGCCGCCTCTGAATGGTCCTTGCAGTCACTGAAGCACCAGTTGCACGTACGATCGATGATAATGATGAATCTGGGGCTGTGAGTGTCGTTCTGACGATTGCTCGGTCCTCACGTTCTGTCGTTTCTCTATGCAGACTGCTTCTTTCTTGACAATGTGTTCGGCCTTGGTTTCCCCCATTCCTTCCAACATCGTCTAATAGTGTCATCGTTCCTATCCAAATGTCGAGCGATTCCCCGATTAGACCAACCGGCTTCTTTGACCGACTACACGTCCCCTCAAATACTGACACCTGCGCTTATTGTTCGCGCACCTGTATGCGAGGCATAGTTACTGTCTCCCTGAGTACACGGAATGGAATTCGAAAAGAATTTATTACCTGGAATCGAAATTTGTCCTCTTTAATATCCTGAGAGTTGCGCAGTTAAGATGCGCTGCAGCGTCACATGTTCATTCATTGGCAATAAAATTTTGCATTTTATGTCGAAACCTGTATGCATATAAATTTTTGTCAAATTTGTATTACCCCCTTGGTGCGTCGTTTTTTGTCTATTACCTCTTAGGTCCCCAGCCTGTTGCATCGTTCGATGAGCTATGTGATGGTTTGACAGAACGGCGCCCACGGCATTGAAAGTTCCCCGTCATTCGGTATTTCCAGTAAGGCGGTTATCAAATCCTGCTCGTCGTCGTTTGTGCCAGAACTGACGACTGAGTGGGGAAACTGGGTTTTAGAAGTACCGTCGATTTCTTTGAATTCGTCTGCGATCGCCATGGCCTCTGTATGCACACTCATAAAACTTGTATGTCAGAAATTGTAACATGGCAGCCGGTTCTGTTTCTCTTCTTTTCCTTCTATTTCTCTTGCCGGTTCTTCTGGTTACAAACCCGTCGACGGGTTTGTAACCAGTTGGGCAGCGTAAAATAACGAACGAATGTAATGTGATTAACTATAAATCACTAGAAATGCTTTAAGTACAGTAATCTTAATTTATAGCGCCTTGCTGATAACAACTAGTTACTAAATATTCTATAACAGTCTAAAATAAATAAGCAGAAAGACAAGACCATAACGACACAGATTTAAGAAAAATTGAAGGTAAAACTAACAGATATGGAAGTTTTGTAGTTGATGACTTGGAGTTGTGACCACCCACTCCGGTTAAACACTGTTTTAAGCCTAGGCAACACTCCCGGAGGTCTGGTACAAACCGAAATCCTTGTGTGTGTGTGTGTATATATATATATAAAAAATATAAAGACAAAAGAGAAAATTAACAAAAATTAAATTCAAACATATATTGCCATACTATCACTACAACACCAAGACACCAAATCAACCCCCACCCGCATCATCGCCTTTAGCTCTATTCACTTCACACCCACTCAACCATATAGATAAACGACTTTTATGGTTGCAGTCATCCAGGTAAAAAAATCGGGTTAAAATAGATTTTAAAAAATAAAAGGGAAAACCCTTATCACTAGCATCTTGCAAGAATTTATTTTCAAGTCCATTTCTGCTTGATTAGAATGTAATCTAGAACATCTTACCAAGTAATTTATAATGACGTTGCGTTTGATGTTCTTATGGACATCACTATTCCAGGACATTACACGTACAGTTTTAAAGGAATAGCCATCTCGTTTATCGTATAATTTGTGAGAAATGGTTTTTGCGTCAATGTATAGTGTTAGATCAAGGAATGAAAGTCCTCCTGTGTTGTCACGCTCTGTTTCTACTAGTTTTAACATTTCTGGGTAAAAATCAATATCCAATGATGTAGAATTATTATTAAAACATACTAGAATGTCATCCACGTATCTAAAATATCTCATTCAGCATCATTACTTCCCGTTCATAGTGGTGCAAATAAATATCGGCCAATGCTGACGAGCAACCTCCTCCCATTTGCACTCCATGAATCTGTCTATAAAAGTTAGCCCCATTGAAAAAGTCTTACGCAGTACGATGTCCAAAAGAGCTCTAAATTTAAAGAAATATATTCTTTTTAAATCATATGGTTCGTATAGGCAATATCATAGAGGTCGTTTAAATTTATAGAATTAAATAGGTCGGTAAAGTCGTAACTTTTTGTTAGTAATACCTCCCATACCCTTTAACTGTTTAACGACTGAATACAGTCCAACCACGGAAGCAAGGTCCCTGGAAGCTGTTACGCATGCGCGAGAAAAGCTAGTCTACTTAGAAAATAGGGGAAAACGTCATATTTTCGGATGTGTTTGTTTATGAAATACGGAATGTATTTCAGACTGCTTTTTGTCCGCAATTTTAAAGTTATTTTTTAAAACTTTATTTTTGATCGAATATGTGAATAATTTCAAAATAATAAAAAGAAAGAAGCAAATCTATTTAAAAAATAGGAGTTTTATAGGAGTGGATATTTTCGGATTACATCACAATCAAAATTATCTAAAGCTACGTTTTCGGTGGTTCTTTTTTTTCTGACGTTTCCTCGGAGATTCAAATTTTGGAGTTTCTTCACCCTTTGCTTCTCTGAGTATTCTTTTTACACTGGACATTGATATCCCGGTCATTTCACTAGCTCTCTTTAGGGATTGCGAAAGTGGAACAATAACATTTCCTTCTAGTGCTTCTTTATCACACAATTTAATTGCATTGTGTATTATACGTTTACAATCACTACGGAACGGCTTATTCCGAGCAGTTGTGTTGGGTAAAGGATCCATGGATTTTAATATAATAATCAAAATAACAGACGAGGAAAAAGCAAGCAAGCGCAGTTAGTAACCGATTCTAAAGAATGGCGAGAGAATAAGAGACTTTTCCCCTTCCTTCCTCAGCAGCCTTCCCTACAGCGTGAATAGAATCGTCTTGGCACTATGCCAACAGTGGTTCTTCGTACTGTGGTCGGACAGTAATTGTATTTAATAAAATATCCACGTTCTGCAATAAGCTTTTTCATAACCGTATTAAGAATCTTTAAAAGTTTATCATTAGCTATTGTTAAGTATCACATCCTATTGTAACGGGTCGAAATTTAATTGGATATTTATGGAATTTTGGAATTAATACAAGATAAGGAAATTTAATTTTGCTGTAATTGAATACCAGCTCTACGATACAAGGCCCTTATACGATTTTCTATAACACAACGTGGAGTATTGTGTTTATTGTAGATCTTATCATTTTGATATTGACCGTGTAAAAACTCGCAATAAAACTTTTTACAGATAAAAGCGTAGTTGGAAGCCACTTTATCAACGTAAGTTATAACATAATCACACTGCAAGTCGCTAATAGCAGATCGCAAGTTTTTTAATTTGCCATTTTCATCCCTACTCGTAATAGCACAATGTGTTTGTAAAATCCCTTAAATGGTATTTCCACTCATTAAATGCAACATCCGGCATTCCAAATTTAATAGCAGTTCGATATACAAATTCATCTAATTTTTTTTTTTAAGATAGGTATCACGTTGTCAAAATATCCAATACGATAGCCTGTACCCTTTTCCATGAGGTCGATCAGATCTGGATTAGCAGAAATTTTAATGTTACCTGTGACGTGACCATAGTGAGAATTAAATCCTATCGTATTGTCCTTGCAACTACATATACTAGGTGTTTCAGTATTTAAATTAATGGATGTCTTATTATAATTGAAAATTATACGTCCCGTGGGTCCGCAATAACGGAAGCTTTTGTAAATCTTAACGTTTTTAATTGGAAATAATATCATGTTTTTTCCAATAATTTTAGCAAAAGGCACACTATCAAATCGTTTATTGGCGTATTCGGTAACGCAAAATAACTTATTTTTAAGCACTTGTGAAATTTTATTAAGTGATAGTATACAACTGCTTCTATACTTAAGGAGGTCTATGATGATAGGGATATATTGTGTGTTAATTTTGATACGATTCTTTAAAGCTTTGCCTTTACAGTATTGCCAAAAATCCTGTATCCAAACTTTCTTAACTCCAAAAATAAAGTTTTGTATCCATTTAATGGGATAGTTAGGCATTTTATCTATCGCACTACACAAAATACCAAATTGTGATAAAAAGTGTTGATAATTTATTTTTCTCTTTCGACCTCCTCGTTGTTTAATTTCGGTTGCTTATCATTATTACCCATATGTCGAACAACGCTACTCAGTACACTGGGAGTAGAAGACTTTTCTATATTATTAAAATTATAATTAGTATCGTATATGTTGGTGTTGAGTCCATATGGATATATAGTATTGTAAATACTTATGTGTCGACTTTCTCACCAGATTCGACTATTTTTGTCTGGTACTATATCAATTACGGAGACACATATGTTCAATTCCATGTTTTTTAAAATGTGATATTTCCAGTGTGCAATCCTCATCCTTATTACTAGATCTATAAACATTACTTCGGTGTTGGTTTAGACGCAGGTTTAGTGCGTTTTGTGTCTTTCCAATGTATGACATATTGCATATTTTACATGTAATCATATATATGCAATTGTATACTTTACAAAAGGTCTTAAGTTTTAAATTTGCTCCAATTTGACGCTGGTTAGCGTTAGGGCGTAACTTACAGCGCCTATTACATTTTTTGTAGGTAAATCTGTATATATTAGGGTTGTAACTATCTTTCAATATCGCAGGCCAAAAGGATAGCTTAGTGTAGGGGACGCAGGCATCAACATCGACAATTTTTTTTGTTTTCACTACCAGCTGGTGTATTGCTTTTAAAATAATTAGTGATTAACTTAGGGTAGTAGGATGACAATATGTCACGTACCCTATTAGTGACACACCGAGCAACTGTTACTTCAGTACCAGCATTGCCAGTCGCTAAATTTGAATTAGACTTACCCATGATTTTTCAAATAAAAAGGTTAAAAACCTAAAGAAAAAAACTAGCCAAGAGAGCAAGCTAAAAGAACATTATCTGGTAAAATCACCACAAAATTACCTTAAAGATATCGAACACATATTTCATGAAAGGTTATAACAGTAGGTAAACCAACCATAGCACAAACTATCGCAAATACCAACTAATGATGAAATTTTAACACCATTTTTAATTTTTTTATTTTAATATCTTTTTATAAATACGCTACATCTACATTAATAAAGAGATTAAAAACACATAAAACGACGATTTAAAAACGGATGAGAAAAGAGTCGAGGATAAAAACAGACATATAAATATGCCATACATAAAATAAAAGTGTAAACCCCCCATCGTTGTCACCCAAGCTAAATAACTTTAGATAAGGCAGTTTACCCGTCGGGGGGGTTTGTAACCAGTTGCGCCATGTGCGTGGCTCCATTCAATTACATAGGTTACGACTCATCACGGACTGGTTTGTGATTGGAGTCGGTTATCAGTTTCTTTTGAGTTGCTCAGTGTGTAGACGGCCTAATCCTACTTTAATAACCCGCGATGGTTTTGTTAGAAGAGACTACCTGAAATTTATTTTGTTCAACAGTTCCCCAATTTTTAAAAATTTCATGGATTTTTATGGAAATAATAAAGTTTGCTCCCCACTGCTCTAAAGCACGCATTTGTTATCAATTTAGTTATAATTTTTAAATAACTTTCCACTTTCTTTACGAGTGTTTTTAATGACAAATACTGTAGGGCAGACTGTTTTTTTGAAGGCAAATACAGTAGCATTAAATAAACAGCTACCAAAAGGTGATATTTTTTGTAAAATATGAAGGAAACTATTTTGCCGAAAGCAAAAGTTCGTGAACCACCCCCCCCCCCCCCCCGATTTATACCCATTTCTAAGGAAAATGTCTACTTTTTCATGAATTTCGGTAATGATTTACTGTATTAATTTTAGTCATTTATGTCCATAATATAGCAGCTTGTTGTTGAAATATGATCACGCAGTGCACATTGGACAATTGTAACTTTAGATGTCTGATTTAAACTCCAGAAGTTTTAGACACTGAAATTTCAACTCGTAATTTGGACTAAGATGTGCCCCATATTTTAGGCTTATTTCGAAGGAGGGGGGGGGGGTTATCGGTTTCTTTTGAGTTGCTCAGTGTGCAGACGGCCTTAGGCTCTCCATTGATCTCATGAATTTCTCGTAAAATACAAGGGAGAGTCAAAGTTTTAAGTTACAGAATTCTGAATTTTTTTTTCACTCTTTTGTTGCTACATTCCCTCTAAAAATGGGGCCGAAACTACAAATGAAGTTCTTGAAAAGGCCCCGAATGTAGTCGGATGCCTAAAGGAATTTGTATAAAATTATACGAATCAAATTTACCACAAATAACGTTGTTACAATGACCATAGTGGTCCTAAGTACATTGCGTTAAGACAAATAATTAGAGTTATCTTAGTAAAAATTAGCACGTTAAGAAAGTAATTATATAGAATAAACCCAGAGTTAAATCTCACTGAGGAGTTACCAAGATATAAGTCTGACTTAATTTAAGTTTAAGGATAGAAACTTATTTTATGAAACCCCACGTGTCTCGGCTGCACCACGTGTAGAACTTAAAACTTAGAAATAAAATAAAAATAAAACATGACTCGCGTAATTGCAATATTGAAAAGTCGATTGGGGACAGAAACAGTATTCTTTATTCAAAATATTCCATCTGGATCATTCACTTAAAAAAAGGTAAAATGGTGGAATGACATGCTCCATCTCTCTCGCTCCCTGGTCCCCCTACACCACACACAGAAGAGAAAAATGCTCACTCTATTGCAGCCAACACCGGTCTGTTCTTCACGAGAGCAGAAATTCGTTCCTTGAAGGTCGCCAAGCGCATGCGCACATGGACGCGAAAAGCTCTCCTACTTGGCGTGTATCGCCCCCAGTGGCGATAATTTCCTTCGACATTTTTTAATGCAATTAAATTTCCATTAAGTTATAAAGCACATGGCTTTATAACAAACGTACTCGTACGTTTTACGGGATCTAATTTTTTTTTCCTGTGCAAAAATCTCCCGATGTCGGATTTCTTAACGTGACAATAGGAAAATATTTTCATTTTTTGATAAACTAGGATCTGTAAGGCAAACACCTCCCCTTCCTTTAACTTATCGATGTAAGTCTGTAGGTTCTTTCTAAATTATCCGTGCAAGATAGCTTTATATCAAATTTATTGTAGCATGATCTTAAAACGCCATGATAAACTACGTTTTCCTAGCCAGTGCTCGTAATTGAGCTATTTGTTTGTAAATAGGCGCTATGCTTATTCGGCTAGCTCGTACGGCGAGACTAACGAAGCAAAGGGCATTAGAATAGTTAGTGAGTTATGTCTTCCGAAGAAATTTGTTCAAATAGTGTAGAGGGGAGTTTTTCCTCTGCTTTATTATTCGTGAAAAGTGGACGTTCATAATTTTTTAAACTCTTTTATAATTGTTCCTATGGCTGTCAGACATGCTGATCTATCAGACCTCATGGGTCAATCGAGAGAAATTTTCAAACCTTATTTCTCCCACGACGCATTGTGTGAAATCTATACGTTATTGCTCATCCCCTTGGCCTAGACCCCTAGACCAAGTTAAAAGATTCCTTCACATAGTTAAATCCAGGACAACCTCCCCCTTGTGCAATGGCTGCTCCACAGAGGCGCCGACACAATTAGGTGAGAGGTTAGAAGCGGAAGAGGAACTTGGCGAGTATGTCCTCACACTGCACTCATTAAGTCTCACTTTTGATGTGCTCATTACGAAATCCAGCCAAAGCAATCCGAGAAGATCTTGGTCCATTACAATGCAGAGCCGGGCCAGGACAACTAATTGCTTTTCGATAATTGGTATCCAATTTTCGAATGCTGGGTCCGACCAAACTTAAAAGTTCGTCAAATACTGCTGGGTTCATGCGGAAATAGCCGAAGAAACCTTCAACAACGCTAGATTGCATTTCAGCGATTTAGTTTTCCCGAGCGCCTTGCCTAATTCTATTTCTATTGTTTTTTTTCACCCAGTGCTTTCTTTCATCAGCCAGAAGCATTAAAAGCAGTCTTCTGTGGTGTAAAAGGAGATTTATTAAACGTGGACGCGATTTTGGATCCCCAGCAGGGCAGTTTGCTCTCCTCTTCCACGGGACTCTCCGAGAGTGGACACTGGGTTTGAGTAGTACCGCCATTTCTTGAAATTCGTTTGTGATCGCCCTGGCCTCTATTTTTCCTCGCCGTGGAGCGTTGTCAGTCAATTCCCTGCATGGAAAGATTCGGATGTTGAAAGCTATCGAATTAGGATATGTATGTACACGAGATGTGTCTATTTAATAACGAGTCTGATTAAATAAGGCCGTCTGCACATTAAATAAGGCATTCTGATTAAATAAGGCCGTAGGCAACTCTAAAGAAACTGATAACGGACTCAAATCACAAACCAAATCACGGCGCAGCTGGTTACAAACCCGTCAACGGACGGATTTGTAACCAGTTGCGCCGTGTGCGTGGCTCCATTCAATTACATAGGTTACGATTCATCACGGACTGGTTTGTGATTGGAGTCAGTTATCAGTTTCTTTTGAGTTGCTCCGTGTGCAGACGGCCTAACCCTTTTTTAATTGTTATTACAAATTTCATGCTTGTCCCCCCTCAATATTCTCCCCATTTGCTTTAATACGTCGCTGTAGTCTTGTTTCCTAGTGGTCGAAAGCATGGAGCAAATCAGTTTGTCAGTTTTAACATATCGGCCGTTTTCTTTTCTACAGCATCAAATGACTCAAAATGCGTCCCTTTAAGCACTGATTTAACGTTTGAGAAAAGGTAAAAGTCTCAAGGTGCTAAATCTGGTGAATATGGAGGGTGTTTAAGTGTAGTAATGCGATTGTAGGTCAAAGTGCCTCACAGAATGTGCTGTGTGAACAGGCGCATTGTCCTGATGAAGAATGACCATTTTTCTACAGTTGCGTCCATTTTTCTGTTTTCTCAGCTTTTTTAAAACTTCCTTAAAATTCTGTTTGGGTTGCAGAAAGCACAACAGTTATTCTCCAAAAACGATTTGGGGTGTTAAAAGAAATCGGATTATGATAAAAAAAAAACAAAGCATGCACACTAGGGCGGAGAGTAAAAGTTTTAGATTTCGCTTTTGCCCTAGTGCTACAAAGTTGGGTACTGGTGGGTAGGTCACGTATGCCGAGTTTTGGGAAGAACAAAAAATGTCTTCCGTCTCCATTTCGGCCGTGATTTTTAGCAGATTTTTACCACACAGTTAAAAATGTGTATTTTCATTGTTTTGTATGCAACTCGTTATTTTGTTCTTAAATAAAATACAGAGGTAATTCAAAACTTAATACAGAAAGGCAGCAGCGGACACACTGCGTGCAGAGAGGTAAAGAAATATTTTGGCATGTAAACATTGTCAACAACAACAACTTTAGAAACGAAGCTTAAAACCTTCGTGAAATACTCACAGAAATTGTTTGACATTTTCATGTAAGTTTGTTTCTTTTAACAAATGTTCTTTCCCAAAGCATAAAAAGATCCCTAAAATGGAAAGAACTTTTCTTATAGACCAACGGGCACTTGGGCAAATGTCCATAGGCGCAGTTGACTTAAAAGAAACTGAAAGCTGAGGAAACGAGCGGATAGGAAGCAGAAAGAGACAGAAGCAGTGTCTTAAAATAAACGTTTCGCCATCTGTTACGCCATCTAAACTCACATTTCCTGATCCAGATTCTAACGTGGATCCACATAACTTCGATAGTGACACAGATCACTTGAAGCCTTCCCCATCCACATCCAGGATGACTCAATCTGAAGGGAAAAAGACGTTAAGATCAAGCCGATACCCAGCAGTAGCTACAGCTTGTGACAGAACCGGATTTTCAGATCGGGCTGGAGCCATCATTGCAAGCGCTGTTTTGGAAGATTTGGGGATGATTACCAAAAAAGACACTTTAAATGTAATTGATAGACATAAAATAAGAAGAGAGAGGAAAAAAATTCGGAAAGAATATCAGCAAGGAAATGAAAGACAGCTGGAACCACTGAAGGGACTTTATTTTGACGGAAGGAAGGACAAAACTCTAATGCAAGAGAGCGTAGGGGGAAAGATGTACCAAAAAAATAGTCCTGGAAGAACACGTTACCATGATTAAGGAACCTGGAAGCAAATGCCTTGGAGACATAGCACTAACTTCGTCATCAACTTTGAGTATTTCTCAAATGAGTCTGCAATTCATGAAGAATAAGAGTATTGACATTCATCAACTAGTAGTAATAGGGTGCGATGGAACAATCGTTAATACTGGCTATAAAATCGGCTTGATTCGCCTAAACCCTTCCACTGGTTTATCTGCCAGTTACACGCAAATGAGTTGCCACTCCGACATTTAGTGCAGCAATTGGATGGTGGAACGAGTTACCCTAATGCATTTTCTGGTCCTACTGGGAAAGCATTGGCAAATTGTAAAAACCTCCCAGTTGTGAAATTTGTAGACTTTAAGAGCGAATTTCCGAAAATCGACATAAATGATCTTAGCACACAAGCGATAGCTTTGGGATATTTGTCAAGCTGTCACAAATAGAAACTGCTCATCAAGTTTGTCACAAAAGCACCCTGGGAAAATGACTCATGCACGTTGGCTAACAACTGCGAATCAAATAAAGTGTTTATACATTAGCTCGTCAGAGCCTTCAAACCAACTTCAAAGTTTGACAGAGTTCATCATGAAAGTGTGCCCACCTATGTGATTTAGTCAAATTAAATCCATATTGCACGTATGGTCCACGAAATTTGTGGCAGACAATAAACATCTCACGCTATCTTAAAAACGATTTAACCCTTTGAGGGGCGCAATTTTATTATTGTAATTTTTTTGAAAAAAAAGGTAAGAATGAGGTATAATGGTCCTACAGATAAAAGAAATGTGATTTAAAAAAATTTAGCAGCCCCCCTTAGGTAGAGGGGGCCGTCCTCACAGTGCGAACGGCGCCCGTGTAGGGCATTTGAGTTCTACCACTAAATTACCTTGTTTTACTCTAGCAAAAGCAAAAATAACTGATCTTATATCGTTATAATAATAATTATTTTACTAAATAATTTTCAACAAACAGAAATTTGAATTTTATTTTTAAAATTTAAGAAATTTTTCAAAATGTTAAATTCATTGAATTCAAAATATCAAAAATAAGAAATATCAAAAAATATATAAAAATATATCAGAAAAATATAAAAATGTGAGAAATATCAGTAAAATGTAAAAATTAAAGAAATGAAAAAACCTGAACATATCATTTCATGGCTCTCTTTCCATGGAACTTTTGGAAACATATGCCTTTTTGCAGCATGCAGAGTCCCACATTGCATGTTTCGCACATCCACCGGGTCTTGTGCCTTTTGCAGTACGACAAAAAAAACCCACATCTCCTAGGCTTACACTTTATAGGTAAGTGCTTCACGTCTTGTAAGCGCTTTTCATCAGGAACATGAAGTTTATGTTTTTTGATGGTAACAGGGCTTGCACCCTTGGATAACCGTTTTTTGGTTCCCTCCTTCGTTTCCCATTCTCATCAAACTCCTCACGATATCTAATCGGAATTTTTGATATTTTTGAGTTCATTTTCGGAATTAGGCAACATTTCGTAGAGAATAAAGGCGTTAACAATGGCAGAGTCTAAGAAATGGAAAAAAATTCGGTGCCACCACTTTTTACTTTTTCTGTCTCTCATATAGACTTTAGGTGATCAAAGTGATCAACGAAGCCCATATTTTTGTTGTAATCAACAACTTATGGGCAAGGTACGTTGATCTTCATCCCAGTTTTTTCTTTTCTTTGGACAGAAATCGTTTCCACGGAGCTTTCTTCGGTGGAGAGCAACGACACACATCTTTTATCTTTCCATTTCACGCACACAATATTCTCGTTACTCACTGCCCAATCAAAATCTCCCCTATGCATTTTTTTATCTTCTGAGAGGTTTTTAGGCAGGTTTTTCCTTGACAGGTTAACTGTACCTGAGAAGACCTTTTTAGTTTCTAAGAAATGAAATAACTCATAGGAGGAAAAAAATTGTCCATATAAAGTCTATGGTTTTTCCCAAAAATTTTTGAACTGAGAGTCTTCACAACTCTTTCACCTAGATTTTTTTCAACTTCTTTTAGTTTGCCCCTGTAAATCTCAAACTGGCACATAAACCCACTTTCGTCACATCGCACCCATACCTTGTAGCCTCGTTTTATAGGCTTTTTAGGCATGTACTGCTTTAGTGAGCTACGGCCTTTGAATTTAATCATAGATTCATCAATTGCTAGATTCTTACCGGGCCTAAAAACGCTTTCATACCTCTCTGATAAATGTGATAATAAAGGCCGAACCTTGTATAATTTATCAAAATCATCATCTTCTCTACGAGGATGCACACTATTATCGTTCAGATGAAGATGGGATAAAATCCACGAAAACCTCTTCACTGGCATTTGTCTGGCAATATAATTATCATGCAAAAGTTCATTCGTCGACCAAAAATCTCTATAACTTGGCAAGTTCTTTACTCCCATCAAAATGTTAATAGCAAGAAATATAAATAATTCCTGCAAACTCATTTGAAAATTCTTACCATACTGAGTGGCATAAATTTGTTTGGAAAACTATTTGTTCCCAAAACATCACTGAAAGGAGGGAAAAGAAAAGTCCTATTGGGGATGGATCTTCCATACCTATAATTTGATCAGCAGGACCGGATTCCTCCTTAAATTCTGGATTTTTCCGATTTGTAGCCTGTTTCTTCCATGTCACGTTGGCAGGTCGTGAAGGGCCTGGTAAATTCATATTTTCTGCTTCATCAGGAACATCTTCCTCAGAATCCCCAGACTCTTCAATTAGAGATTGAGGAGGAACATACTCTTCAACATCACTATCATCTGAAATTATAGATTCAGGATCTGATGGAAGCTCCTCTAATAAAGCTAGAGCTTCTGATAGGCTCAGGCCAGGACGGGGCATTATGATTTTAAAAAAATCGAAGTTTTAAATAAATTTTATACTAAATAAAATCAAAGCTTATTTTGTACAATTTTAAAGATTTAAGTAAACTATATGAAACTAATTAAAAAAAAGATATTTGCAACAGAATATTTAACTAAAAAAATTAGCAAATAAGAGCGACTGATCTGAAAACAGCAAAAGCAGAATGAGCTATTTTTAAAACGCGCTTTAGCTATTTCCAATACCTTCACACGTGGGGATTTCCAGGAGCCCACCCAGAGCGGTCATGCTTATAATAATTGATTTAAATTCACTTGTGCTGAAGGTGGCCGGTTGCCGTTTGGAAACAATAAGCCAGACATATTGTCACATCCTGATTAGTTCTGCCTGTTGAACCTCTGATAGAGGCCAACCTTAGCACACAGAATGAATTCAATAGACCACTGTCGAATGCAGAAAGGTTGGGAACTGTAGGTGATAGTGCCCAGCACACACCATTGATACAGATGACAATACAAATGATAAAGTTTTCCTTTTCCAACAACACCCCCAATTTCAGAGGGTTAACCATCATTTTAATCCCCTTTACCCCCCAAGAAGCAAGACCAAATCGTCTAGAGGAGATAACATAAGGACAGCTGTGTTTGTTTTCCCTTTCCGGGGGGAGCCTGTATTTCAATGTCGTAGACGGGCGGCGTTCTCGCTGTGCGAACACCATTTAAAAGCGCAAAAATACAAAGAAATTTTTTTTAAGAAGTAATGACATGTCAGTATTAGTTGAGGCATGTTTATAAAATCTAGTGGAAAAATTAAAACATTTTAGGTTTTTAATCCTTAAAATAATTGAAAATAAAACCAACTATGAAACAGCGTTAACTTGCATTCATTGTGTTCAAATTAATTGAACAGACAAATGTCTGGTGCTGCCATTTATTATCAGTTTAAAGATGTAAAAGTATTTTCAACCTTTAATTGAAAAAAAAATTGACATTTTTTAGGTTAAAAAAATTCTAGAAAATGTGTTCGCACAGTGAGGACGGCGCCCCTCAAAGGGTTAAAGACACTGGTCGATCCCATTATCAAGAGAAAGGGCTATTTCGGCCACACGGAAGCAATAATCTTGTCAATGATCACAGACGACAGACAGTCAGTCCATTGCAGAACTTGGACTACGTAGGATTTTACGAGCAAGAAAGGAAAAAAAGGGAAGAATCAGACACTACAACATTCCGGCACTCAACTTCGGGGCAGTTTCATATATAGACCTCACTGATTGGCAGAAATGCTATTTGACGGAACCCCAATTGACAGAAGATGATTTGAGAAATTTGATTTCCAGTGGAGAGTCTGTAGCTCAACACCTGGGAAGCCTAAAATTTCCTTGCCACACCCAGTGTTGAACGTATCGGAAACTAGTAACAGAGGTTTCTGCGGCTGTGTGTGGAGAAAATAAGCTTGACGGTTTAGTTAGAACCCGAACAGAGTCGAGAAAAGCTATGCCACCATTTGAAACCAAATGAGAGTACCGAGTAAAACCGGAGTAACTGCAAGGGCAAAGGTATCGTTGGAGGATAGGTGGGCACGGGTGGAACTTGTAATGCAGCGACCTCCCCGTGGTGAGTTCTCGGTTTTTCTGAATTTTATTTCAGAAAAAGCGAAAAGCTGCATGCAAAACAGTGGAAATGCACATTTTTAACTGTATGGTAAAATTCTGCTAAAAATCACGGCCGAAATGGAGACGGGAGATATTTTTTGTTTTTCCCAAAACTTTGCATACGTGACCTACCCACCAGTACACAACTTTTCCGCACTAGGGCAAAAACAAAATCGAAAACTTTTTTTACGCTCCGCCCTAATGCACACTCATAAAACTTGTAGGTCTGAAACTGTAACAAATGGCATCCTTTTCTATTTCTCCCAGGCTACGAAATGAAATTTTCACAACCATGTAACTAATCTCGTTGTTCCTAAGTGAGTCCATAGCGATATGAAGGCTCTCCAATGATCTCATGAATTTCTCGTAAAATGCAAGGGAGAGTCAAACGAAAACCGTAAAAAGCGCTCAACGATCGAAACATCGTGCGACTGAACTGTAAGTTTGCAGTGTGGATAGTCATGGTCCGAAGAATGACTGACAGGTGGCATTGAGGCGGGAATGGTCTACGATGACATGGCAGCCATTTAATGATAGCGGTGTGACATTTCCCCTCATGGCCTACGAAATTTACTAACCACGGCTTGAAGCAGAGTAAGCCCACCGGCGAACTTCGAAGATGCAATATTTTTCCCCGAGCGAGGGTTGGCTTACAAAAGAACAGGGCGTTCGACTCTTAGGTGCGGAGCGACTTACAATAGGGAGTCGCCACGATGTCTCGGAAGTTAGACACTATCACACAAACACGTAACAAAAGCAGATACTCCTCCTGATGAGAAACGGTAATGATCCACAGGTGCGATAACGATATGAAAACAGGTATCGTTTTGCACACGGGCCAAAACCAAAGACCTATGAGAGCCCAGATCACGGAGCGGGGATGTTACAGATCCCGCCAGGGAAAAAAAAAGTTTTAAAAGCGGATTCAGGAGATTTTTACACGAGACGAGATGAGAGTCGGGGAGTCTGAGACTGATTTTGCTGTTGGATCTGATCCAGATCCCAGGCCGATCCCGATTCTGTTCTGAAGTGTGAAGACCTCTTTCTCGCTGAGAAGGGTCGTTTAGAGATCAAAGCCTGATCATTTAAAATTTCGAAGCAGCTAGCTTCTTCAGTGAGAGTGTGTTGGACCAGCCGTCCACTACTGTGATAAATGGATCGAATTACGGTTAGTTCCCCTCATTCCAGCCGGTTCCGACGAGTGGAATCCGTTCCATACAACTGAGACTTCTGCGATTAGAGCCTAATTCCCTGAAGGCCTGATCGACGATCTGTAGCGACAGTGCATCCAGCCAGCCGAGTGGACTATCCTCAACGTGCGTCGCAGACTTCAACGGACATTACTAGTGTATAATTTATGTTCCAGAACACGACCTAATAGTCAAGTATTTTAATCCAGAATATTCCAAATAAATTGATATTAGTGTAACAAAGTTCTTATTAGTAAGTTGTTTGATCAATATACATAACCGGTGTGACGCTACCTAGCGTGACGGCTGTGACACCAAGCACGGGAATATATTTCAGCGGCTTCGCTTGCAACATGCATCAAAGTGGAACAGATCTGTTTCTCCGTTTCCCGAGTAGTGACTGGACAAAACCCATGGAAATTCATCGAGGAATGAAGTTTCTGAATGAAGATACATGTGCGTCCCAAATACCGGCGGAGAAGTTATGCTTATTCTCTTTTGGGATGAACGAGGGGGTAGTTTTGCTGCAGTACAAACCAGGAGGGTAGACGGTTACCAGTGCAACGTATGCAGATCTTCTCAAGAACCATCTACGCCCTGCAATCCAGCAAAAAAGACCTTGGACATTTGAGTACAGGTGATCTGTTGCAACATGACAGCGCTCGCTCCCATACTGGGTACTCAGCTGTTGCAACCCTTCAAGATCTGAGTGTTTTCCGCATATCCTGTATTCGCAAGACCTCTATACAGAGATTTTACTTTACTGTTGTGGTAAAAGTCAATGTTTAGGTAACCGAATGGGTTCGACACTCATCTTCTGAAAACCAGCAAAAATTAATGTATTATTGATGGTCACTAATGTATTTGTACATATTAAAAACAGTTCAAAGGGAAAAACGAACAAACTATGCAAAGACAATTTTGATGAAAAAACAGGAAATATTTGATACTTATTGCTACAGTATAGATACAGAAAAAAATATTAATTCAATATTAATTTTATTTACATATGTACTTTTCAGAGACCCGAGAATTTAATGAAAGTCGGTCTTAGACATACGTTAAAATATTTAAGAGACCCTAAATGTTTCGATTGTGTATATCTTTAAAGAAAATTTATAAAAATAGCTAACTTTCCAGAAAATGCTTTTGCATTAAAACTTTTCATTACTCTCATGTAAATTTTTCATAATAAGTATGAAATTGTTATGGAAAAACTCTTATCCTGCTTTTCCTGAGTTAAAAAAAAACACAAATGTAGCTTCCTGTAAAACGTAATTACATATTTCATTACAGAAAAAAAATTTGCAAATTTCTTATTCAAATTTCTTAATCTCCAGCTTTGTAAGGTGGATCCTCATTTATTTCACTCTTAGAGGCTTTTCTATTTCGTGAAGCCCTTAATATTTTTCGGGGAACTTTAACAATTTGCCGAGAATGTCTTTGAGTCGACAATTCGCTCAATGCTCTTGTATCCTGCAAGTGTGTGAAACAGGAATCAAATCTTGCAGTTAAATCACTTTTATGAAAACCCAGCCGATATTACACTGTATAAAAGCTATACTGGATCCAAAGCAGAGTATTGTGGGCTCTACAAACACTTCCTTTGGAACAATAGTGCATAACAGATTAAAGCTTTCATTAGCATTGAGTTTTTCCATGAACATTTTTTTTATCTGTTCCATTTAAACAGGTTTCACAGAGTTTATGGATTGTGGCAAATCTTTAGAATTAAATTTTTTACCTGATGCTTGATACCGCTGGTATTTACACCGGCTTTCTACACCTTTTTAACATTTTTCCATGCATTAAATTCTTTTCAGACGAGCAGCAGTGGAAAAAACGCTGCTACAGTAGATGACGGCATAGATGCTAAATTTCCAATGATTGGTGTTGTAAAGAGCGATTAAATAAAATGGCATTCTTGAATAAAGCAAAAAAGTGAGTTGAAAATTTTAGCTGAGGAGTTGGGTCAAGTAGTCGGACATATGAGAACATTATGCATAATAAAGTTGATCAAGAGTAGCAAGGATTACGAAGAAAAGTTTGCTAAAGCACGATTAGCCGTCATTGTGGAAGAACAAGAATGTGAACATGAGGAACGAAAGGCTCAGAAAGAATGTGAACGTGAAGAACGAAAGGCTCAGGAAGAATGTGAACGTGGAGAACGAAAGGCTCAGGAAGAACGTGAGGAGCGAAGGGTTAGGGAAGATTGCGAATTCTTACTCTCGAAGATGCGACTAGAGGCTGAGCAAAAACCCAATATCCCCCTGAAGAAAGACTATGGAATTGGAACTTCTGAATTAACTAAACTTTTACCGAAGTTTGAGACTAAAGACGGAGACATTCTTCTGTTTCTCTCGCTGTTTGAGAGACAGGCTAATAGAATTGGTGTAGTGAAATCTCATTGGGTATCAGCATTGTTGGCTTTATTGCCCTCCGAAATCACACAGCTTATTGCTCTAGAGTCCGAGGATAAATTCGATGATTACGATTATGTACAGGGGATTTTGCTCAAACGTTTCAGATTGAGCCCTGAAAATTTTCGTCAGAAGTTCGTATCACATCAGAGAAATACAAATCGTTCCTGGAGGGATTTTGTGTTCGATATCACGAATTATTTTGAGGAGTGGATTGATGGGTTGGAGATGAAAGATCTTGCGAGTCTGAAAGGTCTTATGATTAGACCAACTGAAAAGACTTGTCCCCTTTAGTACGAGAGAGCATTTTGTTGATGAATGGGCGAAATTCGTTGTTCCAACGTCATTAGCAGATAAGTTGGACGAATACGAAAGTGTAAGAACGACCACTAAGAGAACAGATATCGAAGAAACACCCAAGACTACAAAAACTGAACGAGCTCAACCAGTGTTTACTTTTAAAGAGCAATCCCCAAAACGCTCGGTTGATGATAAATATTCGAAATCAATATCACAGGCATTTCAGAAACCCATTTGTTATACCTGCAAAGAAAGTGGTCATATATCAAAATACTGCCCAACTAACAAGAAGACTCCTTCAGCTAACGTACAAAGCAACGCCATACGGGCAAAAGAAACAAGTAAAGAAATGTCCACGGTTCTTACTGCGAAGGTGACAATTCCACCTTCCGTCCCTGTCAAGGCAAAAGAGATTGACAATCTTAAAATCATTCCTGTACGCTGTGGGGAAAAATACTATACAGGCAGTCGTGGACACTGGGGCACAAATATCAGTTTTGAGAGAGGACTTGGTTCCTGAGGATAAGGGTGAAAGAGGAACCATCAAGATTATATCAGCGTTCGGGGATAGCGAAATCGCAACCTTGAAGATAATCATATGAAAATCGATGACAAAGCTCGTGTTTCAGTGCCAATTTTGTGCAGTTTCAAAGAAGCTAGTTAACGATATGCTGATTTTTTTTTTCAACTGCCTTTGAGTCTCTGATGGATAACTACAGGTTTCCCGAGATAAATGTTCAGCCCCCAATAGACATGTTACCATCCGCGACTAACAGTGAAGATCATATTAGTGATGACAGAACCATTCATATCGATGAAGTTATAGAGCGTTCAGAATCAAAACAGTCCGTACGAGATGAAGAAAGAGAATTCAACCGCAGTAGCAGAAGTCACTTTATAACCTTACAGAAAGATGATGCGGATCTAAATAAAGTTTGGGAACTAGCTAAGAATGACCTGACCAGGGAGCGTATAGCGTAGAAGGCGGCCTCTTAGTACATTCAGATTGGATAGAGGGCCAGAACATTGTTCAAATAGTCTTTTCTTCGAGTAAACGTCAGGTGTTACGCATGGCTCATGAAGTTTCTTTAGCCGGTCATCTGGGAGAGAAGAAAAATACCCAGAGGATAAAGTATTCGTTCTGTTGGCCAACCTTAAAACAAGATGTCAAGAAATTTTGCGAGAGGTGCAAGACTTGCCAATTAAAGAGATGTTACTTATCGAGACAGTGCCTATTCAACCACTAATAAGGCCAGAAAACCCCTTTGAAGTATGGAGTGTGGATTGCATAGGACCATTAGAGCCATCTCGTCGTGGTCACCGGTACATTATCTCCGCTATTGATGTTTGTACCCGATGGGCCGAAGCCATTCCTGTGAAAGAAATTGGTGCTAAGACTACGTGTAATGTTCTCATGCGGATTTTTACACAAACTGTATTTCCTAGAGTCATTTGCTCTGACCAGGATACCAACTTTACATCAAAATTGACGAAAGCTTTTTTGGAAGTCATTGGCGTTTCACCACGATTCTCAACACCAGGTCATCCGGAGAGCATGGGAGCCGTAGAAAGATGGAATAAGACACTAAAAAGTATGATGAATAAAAATATTCAGGAGCATGGGAATAATTGGGATTTGCACTTACCATACTTGCTTTTCGCCTATCGTGAAGTCCCACACAGTACCACAGATATTTCTTCGTTCCAAATGGTGTATGGGCGATTGCCTCCAGGACCATTATCACTTTTAAAAGGAATATGGACAGGTGAACGGAAAATTCCCACAGGTGTTTCCCGATCAATCGAGAGTTATCTTGGGGATCTCGTTGAGAAACTTGGGAAAACACATGAAATAGCGTCAGAGAACGCCGAAAGGTCTCAAAATAACTATACTTCCCGGTACAATCTGAGGTCGAAAGATAAATCATTCAACGTGGGAGACAAGGTTCTACTATTATTGCCATCATCTCAAGTTATTAAACACCTGGATTGGTCCAGCTACTGTAGTTGAGCTTACTCGACGCCATTCAGCTAAGGTTGAGTTAGAAGATGGAAGTGTTCGGAGAATTACTTTAACAAACTGAGGCCATATATATTGCCAGATTACATCAAGTTGGTCTTATCTTCGACGAAGATAAAGAATTTGGAGACCTGCATTACGTACCTATCGATGCCAAACGTAAAAATATGGAAGGCATAAGAAAACATGTCTCGTATGAGTAACGACTTGGACAGTTTTCAGAAGCAACAGTTGATTGAAACTTTAGAGTATCATTCTAAGATTTTCAGCAGTGTTCCCAGTCTGGATAAAGTCGACAGACATTCTATACGTGTAACAGTCGATTGCACAACAAAGAAATTGAGACCTTATCGTATACCAGTGGCATTACAAGAAGTTGACCTCCAGGTTAAAGAATTATTAGATCTCTGACTAATTGACTAATCGAAAAAGGACGGAAATATAAGGTTGTGCGTCGATTACAGACGTCTAAATAGTTTTACTATCCCAGATGCATACCCAATGCAAAACGCCAAAGATTTACTAATGGAGATCGGTGAGGCAAAGTTCATTAGTGTATTGGATCTTACGAAGGGATATTGGCAAATCCCAATGTCCGAGGAGGCCAAACTATTTACGGCCTTCGTCACGAATAACTGACAATTCCAATTCCGGGTGATGCCGTTTGGATTGAAAAACGCTGAAAGTACATTCCAGAGGTCGATGGACAAGATACTGACTCCACACAGGAAGTTTTGTCGTTCGTACACCGACGACGGGGCAATATTTTCAGAAACTTGGGAGGAGCATGTTTTCCACCTGCAGCAGATTTTTCATACATTCCTCGAAGCTAGACTAGCTGTGAATTTAGATAACATGGCCTCGAGCGAATTCATATTTAAGTTTTTGGGCCACATTGTTGGTTTGGGCCAACACGCTCCTGATCCTGAAAAGGTTGAAGTTATCAGTAAGATGTCTCGACCTACCACTGAAACAGAGCTTCGAAGCATTATTGGTTTGGCAAGTTATTACAGGGACTACATCCCAAACTTTGCATCAGTGGTGTTGCCTTTAACGAATCTTACTGAGAAACTAGTTCCGAACACCATCCCTTGGAACGAAGAGGCTGAACAAGCCTTCTTGAATTTAAAGGAAGAAATTATAAAGATGCCACCACTTTTTACTCCAGATATTTCAAAGCCTTTCCAGCTGTACACCGATGCCTCAGCAAAGGCTATTGGTGCTTGCCTAGCGCTAGCATTGCTTTCTTTAGTAAGAAGTTAACAGAGACACAAGGAAGATGGTCAACTATTGAGAGGCTTGCGCCGTCATTGAGGCTCTGAGGAAATTTGAAAATTGGATTTTCGGCGCAGTAGTAGAGGTAATCTCGGACCATAATCCTTTGATCTACTTGACCCAAAGTACTCCCCAGGGTGCAAAATTGACACGTTGGGTATTGGCATTACAACGTTACAATGTGAAAGTCAGTTATCGTAGAGGGTGCAAACATGGGAATGCCGATTCCTTGTCTAGATTGCCTGTTTGAATTAATTTCGTAAATGATTGAATTAAAAAATTAGTGTTCATTGATTTTTTTTTTACATAAACTTTGCTATTTTTGTGTTAATACTTTTACTTGAGTATATTTTGTTAATCATTGTATGGGAGCTACGTTCATCAAAACTCTCAATTTTTATTAATACTCTCTCTCGTATTGTTTGTTTTTTTTTCTTTTTAAGCTTCATCGTCAATGAGACGGATGAGCTTCCCAAGGAGGGACGAGTAAGGTTTGGACTCAGAAGCGAAAGTGACGCCATGTCTTAGATTTATCGCTTTTGCGAAGCCTGTGTGTCTACAGGACATAGCTGATCTAGTGGAATTTATGTTTATTCGGCACGTGCCGGATGTGACGAGGTTTGCGCGCGAAGAGTGTTAAAAAGGTCATTCTGGGAGATTTTGTCTTAGGGTGAGGTCGTGTCAGACCATTTTCTCTCCCGTTATGTTATTTTTATTGTGATTTCGTTTTGTAACTCTGTGCCGTCTCTCTATATATAATTAAATGTGTTTGATTAATTTACGACTTCGTTTTTATTTGGCGAAGCAAGTGTGCCTAATTTTAATGAGAATTTAAGCTCGGCCATGTTGAAATTTCATTTGATGTATTTAAAGTAAAGGCAAACTCGCAGAAGCAACGTACCATTTAATGAAAACCAGAAAAGAAATTAAAGTTATCTACGTGAAACGGCTGTCGTTGGACGCTCCGGTCGGTGAGGTCGATGGTTCGGGCCCAGGTCCGACATCAGTTGAATTGTAAAAAAAAAAAAAAAACACTAATAAATAAAAATGCTAACTAGCTATTTTTTTTTTTGAAATAGAAAGGCAAGTTGTAAAAATGTTGAAGTTATTAAGCGTATATATGATCTTAGAAGTATCGCACAGCGCAATTAAATTGAATTATATACTTTTAAAAATGTTCAAAAATGTGATATGTTAAATGTTTAGCAAAGTTTAATCTAGTATCGTATACAAAATGAAGGTTAATAAGTATAATGTGTGTAATAAGTGTTATACAATGAATTTACAAACGAACAAATAGTATATTAAGGTGTAAATATATCTGAATTGTATGCGTAATATAGCGTCATGCAAGTGAGGGGAGGGGGCATTTTCACAAGACCCTCACAGTGTGCACGAACTCCGCTGCGTGCTTATCGAAATACCATTTTCCAGTCCCCATCGTTTGAGAACACGTGTTTGGATTCCGAGCTGATTTAAAAATACGATACCAGCAAATGCCGCCAAAATTTTTAGCCTGAAAGTTAAGCCCAGGCATATCGTTTTCTCGAGCAAGATGTGGGAATATCTGTTTTGAAAAACAGAAGTCTCCCATCGCCTCGTTAAACTGTCTTTCGTAGCAATAGCTCAATGCGAGTTCGACACTATAGCGTAGTAAAGTTTGCCGGAATGTTAGTCTTTAAGACTGTTACCCGCTAATCCGCACGGCCCCCGCTCTGGAAAACACTCATTTATAGGAATTCGGATGGACGCCGACAAAAGAAAGGTCCGCGAGATATAGTCAGAGAATTTGAGATTTTTGGGAGAGCCTCGCTGAAACATCTAGCTAGCGACTGTATGTTGAGAGCTCCTGCTATGGCGACCTACCTCGGAGTGCAGCTGATAAATCGCTGACGCACAGACCTACTGTAACTTGTAAAATGTCAAGCTGATCTACTGCACCCGTTAAATTTAATTTGTTCCCTTTTTATTCAAATCGTTGTTTTCTCGTTACTAATCTGCCTGTTAAATTTGACCACTCGACTTAATTTTATCCTGCCACGCACTTAATTTGTACGCCTTGCGTTAAGCCTCGGAGGACGCCACAATAGAGAAATGTATTGTAACGCAATGTGTAAATTATTAATGTAATTGAAAATAAAGTTATATGTTGACTAGCTGAAAACCCGCACTTCGCTACGGAGTACATTCAGATTAACTACAATGGTCAATGTATGTAAGTGATGCCAAAAAGTATATATATTTATAAAAAAATCGTACGAGATATTATAGACAAAATAATGTAGAAGAAAATATTCAAATTAAATGTAATAGGACATACTAAAGAATATTATAGTACTGTTAATATAGTAGTACAGTTTGAGGAACATATCTTTTATTGTATTTTAATATTTTTTTGGATAATGTCCAATCGTCTGCCGCATTAGTAAGGGAAAATTTTTTTGTCTATTTAGTTATGCACGTGACGATAAATTTATTTAAAGTACCAGAAAAAGAAATCACGTGATCAGCATTTAATAAATTCTAAAAATGAATTTTAAAAAATTCACCAAAAATCAAAAAATGGAGGTAAAGATTTGAAAAAATCTCTTTTTAAAAGGAATTTTTATGATCTTTCTCATGATATAAATTTTATAACCCTCAAATTATTTTAAATGCAAACTTAAAAGTTACTAAAACAGCTTAAAAATTTAATTTTAAAAAAATCTGAGAATTTTTCAAAAATCTTTCTTGGTGCATATAAGAACCACCATGCAAAATTTCAGCCCTTTAGGTCCAGCGGTTTGGTCTGTGCGTTGTATGTCAGTCAGTCAGCGAGTAGGTCATTTACGGAACTGTTTTAAATATATATATGAATTTAATGTGTACTGCAAGTTATAATGATTATACAAACTGTAAAATAAAGTGTAAAACATTTGTTACGTTGTGTATGGCAGATATTGTAAAGGCATATGATGTGTAAAAATCTAGTGAAAAGTATGTACATGAAAAGTAATGTAACACAAAGTGTAAACTATAAATGTAATTGAAAAAAAAGGTTATATCCTGATAAATTTAAAATATATTGCACGTTCTAATGAGCATTTAAATTGTAAAGCAATGGATAAAACTTTTATCAGGCAGTAAATAGCAAATGTAGTATAAAATTGTGCAGTAAACTATAAAATGCTATAAAACACAATGTAATGTGCAAATTAGTACCTTCAATAAATTAGTATTAAATAAATGCTAAGCAATTAGTGATTTATGTTGCATATTTATGGCACGGCAAGCAAAAATTCTAAACAAATAAGGCTGAGTGCTAATCAGTAATGTTTATAAAATGTGTATATTCTGCATAGTAATTAGCTAACGATATTGTTTATGGCATAGAAAGTTATATAACGTTAAAAACGCAAGGCTAGGTGTAAATAAAAATTTACATAAAGCAAATGGCAATTTATATTGTATATTTAGTGTAACATTTGACAATGTAAATAATATTAAGTTGGGCGTTAAAAGCTGAGCAAATCGTAAAATTTGGTATGCTTTTACGCACTGTGTAAATTATTGTTATTGTATAAGTATGGCATTTAAACTGAATTGCTAAATCTAATGCATATATTAGGTTGGGTACAATGCAATTAGTGACGTTTAAAATTGTATAAGAAATCAAGCAAATTGTATAAGAAATAAGCAAATGTTAACAATAAGCAATTGTAAAAAGCAAGCAACGATATAGTAAAATAATTACAAGATAAAAACTTTAAATACCATGTTTTCAAATTTTCTGTTGAATCATCATAAACTTAACAATTCTATGTATTAATACTTTTTAAAAAATTTTCATGAATTATTCTGTCAACTTGAAAGAAAATGAAGTTAATTGGAATTTAACTTGCGTTTAACTTTTCGTTCCCGTCCCGGTCGATAGATGGCTGCACCAGTCAACAAAACAAAATTAACCGAAAATAACTGAAATTTACTTCTGCTTAAAGATGGCCAAAAGTATTAAAAAAAATGCATTGTCATCGTGTTATGAGCTATTCTAAAAGTTTCAAATGTCTAGCTAGTCGGGAAGTTAGTTAAAAACCGATTGTAAGATTTGTAAAGGACACACGCACACTAATAAAAACTTGTGTAAGGTGTTGCTATGGGGACTTGTCTAGTATTACTTAATATTCCAGTATATGCCCTGCAGCAAACTTTGCTATTTGCATAGTATTGCTTATTACAAGATGTTAAAAACCTATTAGAATGAACGGATAGCAAAGTGGCGATGAGCAACTGTGGTTCATGGCTCTAGGGCTTTGGAAACTGGCAATTGCGGTCTCGAGTTCGAACCCAGTTTAGGTCAAAGAATAATGATAAAGCTAAAGAAATAATTCAAAGTAATATTTATTCGGTGCAAATCAAATGGGCAGGACTTTATAATAGTTTAAAAAAAAAAATAGTGCTAGGTTAACAAATAGTATATTTTAAAGTACATGAAAAGCTTGGAGAAACTAACACGGCGGCTAATAGCTATAGTAAATATATGGAGTTACAGGGTATAAATTATAGAAATTATAAGCTATTAGAAATTATTGTATGATTGAAAGGGTAACTTCTTTGGTACAACAAAATTGGAAAATATTATGCAATGTATAAGTTAATATGTGCAAAAGGTGTAACTTCAACCATTACTATATAATGTAACTAACGTGTATGTGCTATTATTGAGTGCTACAGTTAAACACGGGACGCGTAACAAGTCCATACTGTGTATGATTACTGATCTCTTAAATTTATATTATCTATTAAAACTGTCATCAGGTGGATGGCAGGAAATGTAAAAATTGTTATAATAAAAATAAATTAAAAAAAGATGGAGCAGGTAAGCACAGGAACGGTAGTGGAGAAGTCAGTTGTGTAATTAAGAACTTTAAACACGTCGGTTTATTTCCCGGGTTTCCAATTGATTGTTCCGCCAGAATTTAAAAAAATTGGCAACGCAACGCAACGGACTCCTATGTGAACAGGCCCTTACTGTGTGGACAACCGGACATCAGATATTACCGTATAAGCTAAGGCTGTGGACGGAATAATACTTTAGATTACGCAGTCGACGGACTACTCTCTTCTGAACTTGGCCAATGCCCTCAAGTTTGCTTCCTAGGCATTTATAGTGTGTGGAATGTATATTGTATTCAATGGTGCAATCGAGTAGCCGAGCAAAACTGGTCTTAATCGCGTCGTATCGCCCCCCCCCCCCCCAGGAAAATAACTCCAGGGCCAAAAGTAAATTTTTTTAACATCGATTTTTAAACAAACAAACATTACAATGTACAATTCTAAATTAACAATCAGTCGGAAGCGGAGAACTTAGTCTTGAAAATGGTGCTCCCATTTATCAATATTGGTTAAGAAGGAAGAGAAAGGGATCGTCACGTAACATCACCTTCTAGAAATAATATATGCCTGATGATGGTACATTTTTTTTAAATTTAAAGGTTTTGTTCGAGATATAAAAGTAAAAATAAATAAGAAACCGCGGCATTGCTGCCTAGCAATAAAGCAAATCTTTACATGTCTGGAGCACATTTTTCCCCCCCATAGAGTTTACATAAGAAATTTGCCGATGCGCCAACCGTTGCCCCAATCTTTTATTTTCCTACGATTTGCATATCTACAAGTCGGACCATTATTTTGATTATACTTTAATCATTAGACAAATTAGAAGCTTTCCCCTGATAGATTGGTAGAATTTTGTGAAACGCAATTCAATTGTGTACATAGATTTGAATAAAAATAAACTCTCAAAAGGCATACCAAAGAAAAAATATTACTAATAAAATGTTCTTCAGGGGGAAAGAAAATAGAATTTAGTCCAAACAAATTGTTTTTCCATGCAAAAACAACGTACACCTACGCGGATGTTGCTAAAAAAGGAAGCTTATTAAATCACAGAATGATAGTAAAAGCAGACTATTTTAAAAATTAGAAGTTCAGTGTGCGAGCGATATCGGAGAAAAATGCATACATCTAGAGGAAGAAAAAAATATTTATAATGTTTATACTTAGATTTTTAAACAAGCAATACAATGTATAATTCTAAATTAACAATTCCTCAGGAGCAGAGAACTTAATCTTTAAAATAGTACATCATTTATTGATTTTGTTTAAGCATGTAGGGAGATAAAAGCATGGTCAGAAAAAAAACCTTCTAGAAATACATACATATATATAATGATTATTCACCAATATTTTCATGGAGGTGGATTGCATTGCATTGATCAGTTGATTTTAAGAAATTTTCTCACCTTTTAGAGTAGACATTTGGTTACAATTTTCTGTTTAATATCGGTAGAGCAACTGCCGATATTTGAAAGGACCAAATATATTGTAGGATGAACTGGACAGTGTTGCGCAGCATGGAACCAATTCACAAAAGTTTAAAAGCTGAGTTCAATGGCTGTGACGGTGTGCCACATGCTTAGCTGTCTGGGAGAAAAATTATTACAGGACATGCAATCTTTTATCTACTGGATAACCCACCATTAGCAACAGAAATGTTTAATTTAGGCTTTCTTGAAACTCAATTTTCTCTTACGAACACTAGATGGCAGCATTAGATCTATATACAGGTACATTTGGAATGATCAACGGAGTGAGGGAGAAATATTTAGAGATGTGATAACCTTTGTTAGTCTATATTCATAATATTAAAACACATTTGTTAAATCTCAGTTGTTTTAAAATGAGGTTTAAGAAATGTGTTTAATACTATAAATACTGGGTATTCTCCAGTATTGGAGAACTTTACTGCGTTACGTTCATATAATACTTCAAAAATCAATTACGAGCTTTTCTTTTTTAATCCCCTTATAGAGGGGAGTGTCAAAAAAGTGACAAAAGATATTTTTTCAATTTTTTTTTTAACTTTCTTGCGTAGTAATGACATTCAAAATTGTATTGTACAGTCAAAAGTACTACCCATTTTGTTCTGGTCTCTGGAGTGTTTCATGCGGTTGGCAACGCTAAAGATTTTAAAACAACTTCGAGCAAAATATTGTAATGCATAAAACTTGTCCTTGTGGCATTTCACGTGCATTTGTATTTCTCATTCATATGTTGGTTAATAAATATTTAGTTACTCAACAATAAGCTTGGGCTGTTTCATTAGATTAGCTAGCCAACGGAATTGCTGAGATCTCAACTGATCTGAAGTTTTCAGAAACATCAGTTTCTTATATACCAGAGAAAATAAAGATTAGACTATTTTTCCCTATCTGCTTGCGAGACGACTGAATTAATAAATATATCTAGGCTATTATTTAAAATTTTGCTCATAGAGTTTTTCAAATTGTGTCGTACAACCAGCCTTTTCTGAAATCTGAAGAACACAAATTTTAATGTTCCACTTCTTCATTAGGAATCACTGGGTCTTAAGAATTTAATTCTAGAACACTTATACTATAATGGTTAACACTTATTACAGGTTCTATAACGTTATCATACTATAGGCTGATTCACTGGGAAGAGACCCCGTATAGTCTATAATAACTCTCGCTAGGATAAAGCAATCTGACCCGCCCCCTCTAAAATAAAATTGAAAAAAGAAAAAAAGGATAAAAAACAGCATAAAAATTTAATTTTTAAAAGTATAAGAATTTTTCAAAAATCTTTCTTAGTGCACCCCTACACTATAAGTAGAATCGCCATGCCAAATTTCAGCCCTTTAGGTCCAGCACTTTGGAATGTGCGTTGGATCTCAGTGAGTCAGTTACGGAACTGTTTTATATATATACTAGCTGAAAACCCGCGCTTCGCTACGGAGTACATTCAAATTAAATACAACGGTCAATGTATGCAATTAATGCCAAAAAAATAATATATATTTATAATAAATGCGACGATCAATGTATACAATGATATAATATATATATATATATATATATATATATATATATATATATATATATATATATATATATATATATATATATATATATATATATATATATATATATATATATATATATATATATATAAATAAAAAATCGTAAGGGATATTTATTTTTTTTAATAATATCCAATCGTCTGCTGCATTAGAAAGAAAAAAAATATTTTTTTTTGTCTATTTAGTTATGCACGTGACGATAAATTTAAAGTACCAGAAAAAGAAATCACGTGATCCGCTTTCAATAAATTAAATTCTAAAAATGAATCTTTAAAAATTCACCAAAAATCAGAAAATCGAGGTAGACATTCGAAAAAGATTTCATTTTAAATGAATTTTTATGACCTTTCTCGTGATGTAAATTTTATAAACCTTGAATTATTATTTTAAATGCAAACTTAAATTTTTAAGTTGTTTTTGTAACTTTTTTAATTTTTAAAAGTATAAGAATTTTTCAAAAATCTTTCTTAGTGCACCCCTACACTATAAGAAGAATCGCCATGCAAAATGTCAGCCCTTTAGGTCCAGCGGTTTGGTCTGAGCGTTGTATGTCAGTCAGTGAACGAGTCAGTTACGGAACTGTTTTATATATATAGATAGACTAGTTGAAAACCCGCACTTCGCTACGGAGGACATTCAAATTAAATACAACGGTCAATGTATACAATTAATGCCAAAAAAATTATATATATATATATATATATATATATATAAAAATAATAAATACGACGATCAATGTATACAATTGATGCAAAAAGAAAAAAATGTACATTTATAAAAAAATCGTTAGGGATATTTTTATAGACAAAATAATGAAGAAAATTTTCAAATTAAATCTAATAGGACATACTAAAGAATGTAGTACAGTTAATATAGTACAGTTTGAGGAACATATCTTTTACTGTATTTTAATATTTTTTTGGATAATGTGCAATCGTCTGCCGCATTAGAAAGAAAAAAAATATTTTTTGTCTATTTCGTTACTATGCACTTGACGATAAATTTATTTAAAGTACCAGATAAAGAAATCACGTGATCAGCATTTAATAAATTGAATTCTAAAAATTAATCTTTAAAAATTCACCAAAAATCAGAAAAAGGAGGTAAAGATTCGAAAAAGATTTCATTTTAAAGGAAATTTTATGATCTTTCTCGTGATATAAATTTCTTAACCGTCAAATTATTATTTTAAATGCAAACTTAAAAAAAGTTACTAAAGCAGCTTAAAAATTTAATTTTTAAAAGTATAAGAATTTTTCAAAAATCTTTCTTAGTGCACCCCTACACCATAAGAAGAATCGCCATGCATAATTTCAGCCCTTTAGGTCCAGCGGTTTGGTCTGTGCGTTGTATGTCAGTCAGTCAGTGAATGAATGAGTCAGTTACGGAACTGATTTATATATGTACAGTGGCTCCCAAAAGTGTTCGTACACTTGCGAATTTCAATGAAATAGGGGTCTATCTATTAATTAAAATGAATATTTCAGAATGGATATTTAATAAGATCTATAATCTATTCTTAACAAAACTACATGAAATATTTTGAAAACATAGTAAAACTTTACTTTTTGATTACTGGTTTCTTAAAAATAACAAACTTTCTCACAAAAGTCATCGTACACTGAAATATTTTCGGATAAATTCATAATTAAAATTATTGTCTGGCGCTTTATTTTTATTTTTGAATTGTGGCATTTAAAATATCGTTTGGCTTTGATCTTTGCTTGTCTACTCCGTAATATTCTATTTATTATTTAAAAATGGCTCGTAGTCGTAAAGAATCAACAAACAGCATTCGAAAATTGATTATTTTTCATCATAGTAGTGGTAAATCAGTTCGGAATATTGCTAAATTACTTAATTTATCCCATTCTACTGTGCATTATGTGAAAAAACGCTTTAAAGAAAAAATTGGATCGAAAACAAGTTAAGAAAAGGCCGTCCGGCAAAGTTAACAAAACGTGATCAGAGATTTATAATTAGAAAATTTGTGAAAAATTCACGTTTGAGTGCTGTAAAAGTTTCTGCAGAATTCAATGAAACATTTTCTACTTCAATTTCACCTGAAATTTTTTGACGAGTTCTCAGAACAGCTGGATTACATGGGCGTTCTGCACATAGAAAATTTTTTGTGAGTGAGAAAAACAGAAAGTTTAGGCTTCCCTTCGCACTATCAATGATAAATAAGCCCCAAACCTATTGAAATGTCTTATTTGCCGATGAACATCTTTGGTGCTGATGGGCGTATAATTGTATGGAGAAGAAAAAATGAGGAACTTAATCCCAAGAACTTAGTAGGAACAGTTAAGCATGCCGGTTGAGGTATCCTTGTGTGGGGGTGCATGTCAGCATCAGGACTAGGAAATTTGGTATTTATTGATGGCGTAATGAATCATGCCGTTTTTATAAATATTTTAAGAGACAATTTAATATTATCAGCTCAAAATTTGGGTATTGGAAAAAATTTTGTTTTTTATCAAGATAACGATCCTAAGCACACGGCTCTCAACGTTCGTATCTGGTGTCTCTATAATTTTCCACAAGTTTTGAAAACACCACCTCAATCGCCAGATTTAAACCCAATAGAACATATTTGGAGAGAACTGGAGGTTCGAGTACGAAAACACGACATTCACACGAAAAGCGAACTAAAAACAATTATGATGGAAGAATGGATGAACATTCATGCAGAAATTGCAAAAGAACTAGTGCAATCTATTCCCAGACGTTTAAAAGCTGATGTGGATACTAAATGATATCCTACTAAATATTAATTTAACGAAAAATTAGAATATTTACTAATATGTAGAGATATTTTACAAGTGTACGATGACTTTTGTGAGAAAGGTTTTGTTACTTTTTGATTACTGGTTTCTTAAAAATAAAGTTTTACTATGTTTTCAAAATATTTCATGTAGTTTTGTTAAGAATAGATTATAGATCTTATTATTAAATACCCATTCTGAAATATTCATTTAAATCAATGGATAGACCCCTATTTCATTGAAAATCGTAAGTGTACGAACACTTTTGGGAGCCACTGTAGATTATATTGAGGTTGTAACACTTTGCTTCAAGGGCTGAAACTTAGCATTTTTGAAACTTATTGCATGGATATGATTGGGGAAAATAAAGGACTCGAACTTCATCCTCTTCAGTAGCACAAATCCAAACAGGGCAGTTATGGTCTGGTATAGTACATTTAATATTTCTCCGATTGCTTAATCTTTTGGATAATTTGGTTTACTAAATTGGCAGTTTATAATAATAGTAAAAATTATCATAAGTCTCTTTGCAACCTCAATTTTTAAAATGAAGTAAAAGAAGCTATGCTTTCCGATTCTATACACTGCTGAAAAGCTGTAAAATATTCACTAATTATATCCTTAACGCTACACACTCCATGTTCGGAAAGCAAATGTTTGCATAATAATTGCAGGCGAATAAATTATGTATTACAGCCTGAAAGAAACACATTCGAAGTAAGTGTGGGTCACCCTCCCTGTACAAGATTTGGCTTGGGGCGCTACGGTCAGTTTTTTGCTACACGAGGGCTAATTAGACCAGGACCTGCTGCTTAAAGCCGATTCCGAACGGCTACAAAGTCCATGCCGACAGTGGGATTCGAACCCACAGGATCTGAATCGAAAGCCAGAGCCCTAGCCATTCAGCCATCAACCTGGCTCCTTGTACAAGACGCTAGGTGATGCTGAAGCCTATGCTTTTGTGAATAACAAACTCCACAGAGCATATAAGTATATGATGCTTTTAAACTAGGGATTGCAGAACCAGGAAAAGTTATTGAAACCATATCCGATTACACATTATCTGTAGTTCACGTATCCATTTCGAAAGCTTATCTAAGTACCAAGTCTTCCTCATAAATTCCGGAATCAGGTCAAAGGGATTAATCTCCTGGGGTATCACACATTTTCTGTTTGTATTTGGAGTATCCACTTCAAAAGCTTATTCAAGCCTTCCGTATAACTCCAGGAAACTCCAGATTTGTAAAGCCAAACAAAAAAAGGCTCTGAATTCGTAGGGTAAAAGGCAGAAATCACCATTACTCCTCTCACCTGAGCTGAAATAGTTATGAAGGAGGTGAATATCTCCTTCATAACTATTTCCATAATCGTAATTTTGTTGTCCGCGTTAATCGCGATCTTTCCCGTAATTTCTATATTTCTTCAGGTGTTACTAAAGGTAGTATTCTCGGCCCGACTCTGTTTAATTTGTACTTTAATGATATTCCTAGAGGAATTAATACACTTCTTGCCCTCTATGCGGACGATACAGCTATCCTCTCTACCTCTCACAACATTATCTTGCCAGTCAGATCCAACGGCATATCGACACTTTAGAGAGTTGGTTCATGCGATGGAAAATTCGAATCAACCCGTCTAAGTGCCTCGTGATTTTTCTTTTCCAATTGTTACTGTAATCTCCCCGGCTTAACCTTTACAATTCGCCTATTGACTGGGAGAACACTATGACCTATCTTGGTGTGACGCTTGATCGCAGGCTGACATGGAAATTCCATGTCGATAAATTAGTACAAAAATATAACGCTGTTACCATGCAACTTCGCTCATTAATATTCGGCAGCCATCTTACCATAAGAAACAAAGTCCTTCTTTTTAAACAAGTTATTCTCCCCGTAGCTCTTTATGCATACCGGTCTGGTTCTACACCGCTAAAACTCATATCCATAATCTGGAGGTCATCGAGAACTTGACTCTCAAGGTATTCGCCGAGCGATCCGTTTATATCTAATGAAACAATACTACGAGACTTCAGCATCCTTTCTTTCAAGGAAACTGCACTTAAACTCTCTTAAGAATTTTTTTGATAATATTCCGAACATTCGCAATGAGATTATAGCTGAGTTTCCCGACTATGACTACTCCCACCGTGCTAACCGCAAACACCCTCGGGCGTGTTTTCTTAAGAGCTAACAATGTCTCTTCTATGTTGTTTATTTATTCTTATTTTGAAACTCCTCCCTCTTGTAATTTTACCATCCCCCTAGAACTTTACTATAATCTCAGTGCGAATATCTTCCTCATTTCTCTTAAATAACTGTGGCAACTCTGGCCCAGTGGATGCGCGTACGCCTTCTAATTTTTTCTCCCGAGTGCATACCCGGCGTTTGCTTTTATTTTACTATTACTTATTTTACTTGTATTATGTTTTTACTGATAAGGGCCTATTTATGATATTCAATTACCTCCTGAGCAAATAAATTTCTGATGCATAATGTTACAATTGGAGATAAAGTCCTACAGACCTTGGAGCTCCGACAAGTTGAAATACCTAAACCTGGAACTCTGTATTCTTTTCTGCTGAGAATTGAATGTATTGAAAGCTCGCTAGGCGAGTATCGTATTGAATACTCTGTTATCCTGACTTGTGTTTATTTTAGAGTTTTCTGTTGTAAAGATTGTTACGTGTTTTCTGTTAGTATTTGTGTATGCGCCTGAAGATTTTAGAGAATAATAAATTGTATTTTGTGTGCACTTTCTGAAGAGATTTTTATTCAATCCCATCGAACCCAGAAAACGGAACAATATATATACACTAATGGACAAAAAAATTAGCGCACCAAGAAGGAGTCGTCAAAATGAAACGAAATTTTACATACGTAATGACTACTTTGATATAAGTAAATGATAAGAAAATCAAAGAAAAAGAATAATTTATTTCAGAGAAAAAGGGAAAAGAACGGAGGAGTTAATACTCCGTTGGACCCCCCTCTAGCGCGAATGCACGATGAGATACGATCGGGCATTGAGTCATACAAGTTCTGTATGATGTCTTGAGACATTTCGTTCCATATTTGCTGTAACCTTGCCTCTAGTTTGTTCAAACTCGTGGGATGCCCAACTAGTCGTCCCAAATGATCCCAGATATGCTCGATTGGAGACAAATCTGGGGATCGGGTAGGCCAAGGAAGGGTAATAACAGTGCGGAGACAGTCTTGTGACACCCTTGCCGTATGAGGCCGAGCATTGTCTTGTTGAAAAATGGCTCCTGGGAGCCGTTGCATGAGTGGCAACACATGTGGTTGCAGGATTTCATGAACATACCGCTGGGCTGTCATGGTGCCACGGAACAATACTAGGGGTGACCGTGTATTGTAGGCAATGGCACCCCATACCATCACACCAGCTGTGGGAGCGATGTGTCGCTGTACAGCAAAGGCAGGATTGAAGCGTTCACCACGGGCTCTCCACACACGAACACGATTGTCATCACTGCCGAGATTGAATCTGGATTCGTCGCTAAAGACGACCTGGTTCCATTCCGCTGCAGTCCAGTTTCCTCGTGCGCGGCAAAACTCCAAACGGAGGCGTCGATGGGTGGGCGTCAAGGGCAGCACACGTAATGGGCGCCGCGATACCAACTGTCCTTCAGCCAGGCGCCTTCGTATGGTTCGAGAAGACACAGAGGCCCCTAGTGAAGGTGCTACCTGTGCCTGGATGGCGGCCGATGAAGCAGTTGGCTGTACGCGTGCATTTCTTACGATGTGGCGGTCTTCTCGATGACTGGTCTGTCGAGGGCGTCCTGAGCCTGGTCTTCGTGTACATGACATCTCTAGAATCCACTGCTCACAACACAATCAGAGCGGCCTAATTGACGAGCTACTCGCCTAGCTGACCACCCAGCTTCCATCATCCCGACGATTCTCCCCCTCTCAAACTGCGACAACTGCTTATATTGTCTTCGAACACGGCGTAATGGCATGTCTATCTCAGCTCTTCCTTTGTAAATGATTCAGCATACTCAAAAAGCTTTGGTTACCTGTTTTATACTCCACAGAGTACGATGTTCAACGCCCTCTACCGGCTATACGTAATGCGCAATCACGCTGCATTTCTAATCATTTGCATATCTCCCCGACATGTACCTTCATTGCAAGTTTCGTTACGATCCCGCAATTATTTCTTGGTGCGCTAATTTTTTTTTGTCCATGAGTGTGTGTGTGTGTGTGTGTGTATATATATATATATATATATATATATATATATATATATATATATATATATATATATACATACACATACAGTGAAACCCCGATTTAACGTTATTCAAGGGACCATAAATAAATGACGTTATATGCGGGAAAACGTTAAATCGGGGTAAGACAAAAACAAAACACTGAGCATACATTAAAGACTAACCGAGGTAACACAACTTTTAGTTCTCTATTTAGAATACTTTAGACATCAGTTTTTTAAATTTTGCTTTGGATAAATATTTTTTTTACTTTGCGTCCTGTTTATAGCACAAATCGCATTCTCAACAGGAGTTTTGTAAGCTTTATTCTTGGCCTTCAATATTTGAAAGGAACGCTTCCACTGTTTTCAAAGCTTGAATGGCTTCGATCGCAGAAGGAATTCCGTGTTCCTCATTTTCATCCTTAGCCGAACGATCCAATTCTGAGTCTATTAAATCCCTTAGAATCGGGATCTGTGATGTCACGGTATTTAAATCGCAATGTAGATAATTCTCGAGATCCATATAAGAGCAAGAAGAGAAATCACCCATTTCATTAGAGGTCTTCATGGTTAGAGTCTTCATATTCTCTGCCCTCGTACTCAAATTCACGACCTCTGTCCTCCGGAAAACCAGCTTTTGAATAAAGATTTGAGATACATTTTCTCATGCTGATGAAATCATATGAAGAGATTCTATAAAAAATTATTCAGAATAACGACTAAGCGAAGTGTGTAAAACGTGCATATGTATATCTCAATATGCTGGTTGAAGAAATGGAAGCATTCTTCCATCTTAATATTTCTGAAACCCATAAAAAATTCTAAAATTCCTCGCTACCAATGATAGAGCTGCTGGCTTTCAGAAAAAAACTAACAATTTCAAAAACCCAAATACCCAGAAATCTGCATCTATAATAATAATTTTAATATGATCCCGTATTTATAAAAGTAAACAGGACTCTAAATTTTATTGAGGATTTCTGAAATTCCCTCACATTACTCCGGGAAATAGTAAGTAAAAGTTTCAAAATGCATTGATTACATGAAAATAGAAATCAAAACATGTGATTGTTTTCTTAAAGCCTAAATATTTAAAAGCTTCGTAATTTTCTTAATGCCTACAGAGAGATAAATACTTCTCGTATGTAAAAAATTGGCAAAGTAATTTATAAGAATGAATGGTTTTTATGAGAGTCACATACTATTTGAAATCATAAAATGAACAGGAAACAATTCTACAGGAATTAAGACAATTCGAAAATTTATGTCGGTCTACTTTAGAAAATTAGTTCAAACTGTGATGTGAAAACAAAACTGTCTGGAAAGCAACCGATGGAAAATCAATCCTCAGTAGGCGTTAAATACCCCAGTCAAAATAGACCCGATTTTGACGAATGGCTAAAAAAAATATGAAAGTTTTGAAATTTGGTGGAGATGTTTGTTTAGGCATGCTAATGAACATACTAAAAGTCCCCACCGATCAGACTTGAGCTTTCGCCACCATCTTGTAAAATGTGTACACTTTTTTGATTTTTTGGAAATATCTTTAAAAATGTTGATTTTATAAAAAATAATTAAATACAAAAATTAAAGAGCATTAAATTATGAACAAAAATCATTCATAACATTTTTTTATATGTCTAACAGGAACAAAGATAATTGACTTTGAAAAGAGCGCACTATCACACCTGGGACGCGCAAGCGCGGTTCCCCATCGCGGTGGCGGGAGATAGCCGCGCATGTGCATACCATAATTAGTCAAATTAGTTTTACACTAAATGGGAAGGTTTTTTGTATTTTTTCAAATAACTAGGGAAATATTAACTTTGCGTAAAAAAAGTTTATTTCAAAAATTAAAAAACATTAAATTATGTACAAAAACGATTTTATACATTTCTGTCGTAAACCTAACAGGAACGAAGATATTGACTATAAAATGCGCGTTGATAATGGAGGTAGCTTCTACAAAAAACAATGCACAAAAAACAGACATTATATTTTTTTATAAGTCTAACACGAACAAACATAATTGACTTTGGAAAGAGCGCACTATCACACCAGGGACGCGCTTGCGTGGGTGCCCATCGCGATGGCTTTAAGACACGCTCATGTGTATTCCGTAAGGCGCCAAATCGGTCTTACCCTAGTATTTTCCTAGCCAGTTAATAGTTAGTCACCGTTCCGTGTGAGTCTGTGAACAATGGCTGATACGGAACTATGTTTTATATGTAAAAAATTAATGTCAAATGATGATTTCGTGAATGTAGGAGAAAAGGGGATCGACGCTTTAAAGAGAGCTAGTGTCCAAAGAAAAGACAATAAGCATGAACAGTTGGAAAATTTAAAATCTGTTTCGGTTCATTCATTGTGTCGGAGAAATTACACCCGACCAGGAAGTATAAAAGTTGATTTAAGCAGAAATCGCGTCAACATACCAAAGTGAAGAGCGCGCGGTAAGTTTACGATCTTTTTTACCTCAGTTCAATTTTCGAACAAAATGTTTCTTTTGTACGGCACTGATAGACGAAGAATTCAAAGCAAGACAAAAGAAAAAACCAACTGACAGGCGAATAACTATGTACGAAGTTAGGAGTCTCGAAATGAAAAACAAAGTTCTTGAACTGCAGAGAATAGACATGACCAGTGGGGAGAGGAAGTTCAGTGTCGTATAATAAACGTTGCTGATTTAGTTGCAGCTGATGCGATTTATTACCAAGATTGCTTCATGACTTTTTTTCTACACACTGAACCAATCAGAAAGAGAGGGCGGCCTGAGTAGGATTACGTCTCAGCAGCTGTAGACGAAATATCCTTCTTCCTTGATAAGAATGACGACTGTCAATTCTCACTACCCGAACTCAAATTTCAAATTAAAGGGCTAGTTTCAGACGACATCACTTTGAGAAATAAGTTGAAACAAAAATACGGGCTTGGCATTATTTTTGCTTCAAACTCCAAAAAAGTTACTGTCTTATGTTTACGTAATACTGGAATGAAAGTCTTATCAGACTCTTGGTACGACAAAAGGATACTGAATGATCGTGAGGAGCGTCTACGAATAGTACAAACTGCTGCATCCATAATAAAAGAAGATATCCAGACCTACCAGTTTATGACACTCATTGCTACCCTCCAAGTGATAACTTTTCAGAGATGTGAACAAGGGCATTCTAGAAAGCCTAAAATTTTTTTTGGAGTACTTGATTATTAAAAAAAAAGACTGCTAAGGCAGAAAAAAAGTCACTTCAATAGTTCACGTCATTATATCAGCGCTAAGGCCACGATCATTTATGTCTCCTCTGCTCAATGGTCTTGCTTTATTTTTGTACAAAAAGTTCTGTTCCAAGAATTTAATAACAATGTTCTCGAATTTGGGATTTTGTTTTTCTTACTATGAAGCCCAAACACTTGAGATGTCAGCCATAAATCATCCGCAACCCCAAATGCGCTAGGGATCATTCTACCAATTCGTATTTGACAATGCAGATTTCAATGTGTCGACAATCGATGGCCTGAATACGTTTCATAGCATGGGGGGCATTGCTTGTTTTACTCCAGCGTCAGCAGTGGAACCCGGGACGAAGATAAAAAAATTAACTGAACTTACATCCGCTTCGACCGTAGGCAAAATGGGAATCATTCCTCTGGAAACGTTTGAAGGGCCTGGGTTAAAAACAATTACTATCGAAGATTTAAATGTCTTAAATCCTTTAGCGGAAGATTTACCACTGCCTAAGCCATCTGATATCTCCTTATGTGTGCTAAGTGGTTAGGTCTTCCACAGATACCTGAATGGAAAGGATTTTTCCATTGTATAACCAGAAACCAGCCTTGTGAAAAGACCAAAGTAATACCCCTTCCTTTTGTTTATTCACCACCAAGCAAGTATGACACCAGTTTCACTGTGCTGAAATATGCTGCCCAGCAGTGTGTTAAAATGCACCAAAAGTCTTGCATACTCACGTTTGACCAACCACTGTATATTGTAGCTCGAGAGATAGTCGCTGCAACTTCCAATCCATTATTATCAAGTTGTATTGTGAGGCTTGGTGGATTCCATCTTTTAATGTCATTCTTAGGCTGCATTGGGTACATAATGAATGGAAGTGGGTTAAAAGAAATACTCACTTTGATTTATGCACCTACGTCAGTAGAAAAAATGTTGCCTGGCCATGCATACGCTAGGGCCGTCCGAGCTCATTTATTGACCCAAACAGCTTTAGCGAAAATAATTTTTGATGGCATGGACATATCGGATTTGGAATGTAAAAATCTCCGTGAGTTGTTTCGAGATTTTGCTACTGAACCACCATCGAAGAAACCTTAAACGCACACACTCAAATACGAGCCATCGAAATTTAAATGAAGAAGACTTTGGAGCACCTGAAAAAGAAAGGCCCAACTGCCTGTGGGGCTGGAAGCGTCAAGAGAAAATTCTTGTGCCCATCACAACTATGGATGCAATAGCTACCGATTCAGTTTTAAACATGGTGTTTTCCAACTGTAAGACTGACTGTGGAGTAAGATGCGGATGTCGGAAAGCAGGCATCAACTGCACAACGGCCTGCAATAATTGCAATGGGGTATGTCAGAATGGCCTCAGCCCTGTTGATGATGACGATCGAATGAAAGAAGTTGATGAATCTGCCGATGCTAGCGGATCCATAAATGATCTATACATGCCTGACGAAGGGGAGAATCCCGTACCGAAAAAAGCACGTAAATCCTGAAGTAGGTAAGCTTGAACAATTATTCGCAATGGAAATCTGATAGTGAATACCCCCAAGTTTACTACATTCATTTATAAAATTAATAATGATTAATTATCTACATAGCCAAAAACATTAAAGTCTATTTTCTTGTGTTTAAAGAATGCCGAAATGTGGGAGAGGTTAGAAATTCAAAGAAGAGCGCCTGCAACGAGACTTTGAAGCTACCTCCATTATCAACGCGCATTTTATAGTCAATATCTTCGGTCCTGTTAGGTTTACGACAAAAATGTATAAAATCGTTTTTGTACATAATTTAATGTTTTTTAATTTTTGAAATAAACTTTTTTTACGTAAAGTTAGTATTTCCCTAGTTATTTGAAAAAATACAAAAAACCTTCCCATTTAGTGTAAAACTAATTTGGCTAATTATGGTATGCACATGCGCGGCTATCTCCCCCGACCGCGATGGGGAACCGCGCTTGCGCGTCCCAGGTGTGATGGTGCGCTCTTTTCAAAGTCAATTATCTTTGTTCCTGTTAGACATATAAAAAAATGTTATGAATGATTTTTGTTCATAATTTAATGCTCTTTAATTTTTGTATTTAATTATTTTATATAAAATAAATATTTTTAAAGTTATTTCCAAAAAACAAAAAAAGGGCACACATTTTCCAAGATGGCGGTGAAAGCTCAAGTCTGATCGGTGGGGACTTTTAGTATGTTCATTAGCATGCCTAAACAAACATCTCCACCAATTTTCAAAACTTTCATATTTTTTTTAGCCATAAAACCTATTTTGACTGGGCTAAAAAGGCCAAATATGGCAATCCGCATTTGTAGCGGCGGGAAGATACTTACAGAGGCTGTTCGCACATTTTTTAGACGATTTTGGTAAGCGGTAATAAAAAATCGTTTGCTGCAAAAGAAATAATTGCAATTGAACTATGTTTTTAAAAGTCAAAATTATCCTCTGCGGCTTAAAAGTTTTGTTTTTAATTCAAAATGGCGTTTTTAACAAAGCAGTGGTTCGAAGGCTACATTTATGCTCTTTCCGAAGAGAAATATGCATACTCCGTTATCCAAAAACGATGTGAGAGTCATGGTTTTGTGATATCTAAAGCGTCGATAGGAAATATCGTCACCAAGAAAGGAAAAAAACGTCAAATTGGAGCCTCAAGTGGGACAAAAATTCCAAACAAGTATCCAAGGAAAAAACGGACATCTTCGACTATTGCAAAGGTACGTTGTTTAATGTTAAAAGAAAATCCCCCTAGTCAAAGGACAGTTGCAAAATCATTAAAATGCTCGGTGTCCACTGTAAACAAAATGATAAACGTTGATTTAAATCTTAAGAAAGCGAAAAAACGCAATGTGCATCGTCTTCTTCCAAATCATATCGCTGAACGCAGGACACGCTGCAGAATTCTATATGAGAAACACTTATCCAAAGAAAAATGGAAAACAATTGTCACAATGGATGAATCATGGGTGTATTTAAATGATTGCAACAAAAAAGAACCATTTATTATCATAAAAGGGGAGAAAAAAAATTTAAGTACATGGTTCGAAGAATCGAAAGAAAGTTTTTCTAAGGGATTCATGACTGTTGCTGGTTTTTCTTAAAATGGCAAGTTAAAAATAAAGAGAGTGGGAAAAATGTCAAGATTAACTCCAAATACTATCAGGAACATATTTTATCGCCAATTTTTCTGAATGAAATACCATCGCTTTACCCACAGTGCCATGAATCTGTGAGACTCCATCAGAACAAAGTTAGCAGTCACACATCAAAACCAACTGTAAATTTCCCAAAAGAAATGGAACAAAAAACTGGTATCAAGGCCATACCCTTCACTGATATCCCTACTAAATCTCCCGATGTATCACCTACGGATTTTTGTGCTTTCGGACTTTTAAAATCTGCATTATCCAAACGTCGTCCCAAAACCCTTACAGGACTCTGGAAATCTGTTCAGGAGGAATGGGATAGAATGCCTCTTCTGACACTTCAAAAGGCATTATTTTCCTGGAAATTGCGGTGTCGAAAGATAGTTCAGAATAAGGGATGTCAAATAGAACATTTAAAACACAAGAATTTTATGTAATTTATTTTTGTGAATACAATATACATCGTCTAAAAAATGTGTGAACAGCCTCTGTACGTTGCAGGTGTAAATTGGCCGTTGTAGCATAAATAGTAATGTCAACTAAGCTTTGCCCCGAGCATAGAAAGTTTATCGATTTTTACCTGCCTCCAACTTCTACACTAAGAAGAGATTTTTTTCAAATCTTGGTTTCTATAGTTTACTTTGAACGATCGTATGATCCCCAGATCACAAGGTTGAATTTTGCTTGTACTTTGCATGAACTTTGTACGGGAACATTCCATTCGCACATTTTGTAATTTTAAATTCATACAACACGGGTTTTACATTGATCAACGAACAAAATAATCTTACGTTTCTGTAAGCGATATTTGTCTGTCCAATTTGCGAAGACTCGACCCCAGCAGACTTTCCACGAATAGACTTGCAGGATAAATTTTTCTTTTTTCTAAGTCGGTCTATCCAACCGTTTGAAGCCGTGAATCCTTAAATTCCCAGTTTAGAAGCAATTTCTATTTCTAAACGGTGTCATTTATGAGAATGCTTGTTGCACGAACTTAGTTGAACTTTGGTAAGAATGGATAAAGAGAGGAGAGATTCTGAGTATTTCACATTTTGATAAGATATATTTCTTTTTTCTTTTCATCACAATTTTTGGCTATTTGAGGAAAATTTCATTGAGTTTTTTCCACTGATATAACGTTAAATGCGGGAAATATTTTAAAATGATAACTTTAAATCTGGGATTTTTTAACATTACATGTATAGGAAATAAATTGGGACTAATGAAGAATGACGTTATATGCGAGAAATCTTTAAATACGGGTTACGTTAAATCGGGGTTTCACTGTATATAAATATATATACAGTATATATATATATATATATATATATATATATATATATATATAGGCTCAACACATAATGTAATTATGCGCCTTCAATTTGGATATAAATTATGTTAAAATATTGAGAAGAAATATATTTAAAGGCTGCAACATAACATTTATGGTTAAGGGTGAGAACACCGGCGTAGAAGGACATTTTAATTAAAGAGTAAGACGGCCCATTTTATGCTTGAACAGGAGAGGAGGTTGACTACAGCGGTTTGTCTGTGGTTTCCGATGCCAGACGAGATTGGCGGCGGTGGAGCCACGGATGACGTTATAACATAATACCCTTTGTTGAACAATTTATGGCAGTCAGAGTGTCGGGTGGACATCAGGTTACGTGGGAGGTCTGGCGGTTGGCCTGATGGGGGTGTGCACGGTGTGAGAGGGGTATCCAATCGAAAAGTGTGAGTTTTGGTCAGGCGAATAAAAATATTTCGGTTTCTGGAATGGCTAGAGATTTTATGAGAAGGCGGGATCAAATTTAGAGAAAGGGGATGAAAGAATATATATACGTGGAACAGGGCTAGAAAAAGAGATTAAGTTTTTGCCAGGGAAGCTGTAGAGTCACCGCACCCATGTGGTTTTCTTAGCATTTAGATTAAGATTTCGATGGGGAAGCTGTAGGGTCCCCGCATCCCTGTGTTGATCGGAGAAATTTGAATCGGAGCTTTTTGCCTGGTGAAGCTGTTGGTTTCCCGTGCATCTAAATTTACGTAGAAAACACAATCGGCATTTAGTCGAGTGGAGCCCTAATCTAAATTAAGTAGAAGACGGAATCGACAGCTATTCGAGTGGAGCCCTCATCTAAGGTTACGCATAGACGTTTTCGACAGTTAATCAAGTGAAGTCCGCACCTGAGTTTAAGACAAGGAGTTAATGGAATCATAGAGTGGAGATTAATTAGATATCCCGCCAGACGTCGAGAGGTTTTCCTCATCACAAAGCCAGACGTGAACGCCCCATGCCAAGGAAGGTTTTCGACCCCCGGACCCCAGCGCAGTGAATCGAACGTCAGCAATCATCAAAGGTCAGCGAACTGAATGAGTGTTCTGCATTATTTGATTTATTCAGTTCCCACGGTTTCGAGTCAGTTTTGATGTAATAGAGATATAGAAAAGTAGTTTAGATTATGTCGGTTAGAGTTAAATTTTGTGTTTGTTGGTTCTAAGTCTTTACGCTCCCTAGTCCTAGAAAGGTAGCTAATTGAATATTTGATAAAGATTATAATTGAATATTTCATTTTTTTTTTTTTGCAAAAGAAAGCTTGTGGTTTTAAATGTTTGTTAATATAACTTGTAAATAATAACTTTTGTAAATAAATTATGATTTATTTTAAATTTAATGAGTTTGTCTAATTTATGGTTAGTTGACCTGTTCGTTTTTGCCAATTCATGTCCAGAGCTTTGGGTTGGATTCAAAAAAGTAACTTTTAACACAAGGCAACCAAAGATCTTTCATTATAAAATAATATGTACTAGCCCAATTAACTACGATTCACGCCCAAGAAAAATTAAATCAGGACAGGCAATACGACACATAATTTGCTTAATAAACCCATTCAATGAGTTTCTTAACCCGCAAAGGCAGGTAAATGTACCCGTTCCCGGAAGAGGGTTGCGGGATCCACTTTTCTCTGTAGGTTGTACAACTCATCAAAAGCGAGCTGCCTAATGCTGCGCATTACAACCCGGCAAAGTGAGTTCGCCAATCAACATTCCTTTTCCCTTGTGGTCTGATCTAGAGAAAGTGTGGTAGACGGACGCTCTCCTTCGTCAGAAGCACTTTCACATTACGAAGGGTTTTATCGCTCCGTTACATTATATACAGGGTGATCAGAATGTCAGTATACATTTGAAAAAGTAATAATTCACGGAATAATGTAGGTAGAGAGGAAAAAATTGACACACATGCTTGGAATGACATGGGGTTTTATTGTAACCACAAAAAAAGTTTTAAAAAATGGACAACAGATGGCGCTGGACAGCAAAACGTCAGTGACGCTGCCTGAGAATCGTGTATAAAAAAAGCTGTAATGAGAGACGGAATCAGACGCACCAGCAATCGCAGCATGTTGACGTTACCAGAAAAGGCTCTGTTAGTGAATCTGAAGAGAAGGATTTTGAAGTTCACGATGGACCGACATCAATAGGGATGCTAAAAGACAACATCCAACGCCAATGTCTCACCATAAATAGTGATATGCTGTACAGTGCTGTTCACAACATTGTCCCTCGACTACACCTATCGATGAGGAATGACGGTCGAAATGTTGAACATTTGTTCTGAAGAACATCATCTTTGCTTTGTCATAATTTGTTACGCTAATTATTGCTTTTCTTATCACATGAAGCGAAAATCTGTGGGCCATTTTTTGAAGCTTTTTTTTTGTGGTTGCAATAAAGCCCCATGTCATTCCAAGCATGTGTGTCAATTTTTACCTCTGTACCTACATTATTCCGTGAAATATTACTTTTTCAAATGTATACTGACTTTCTGATCACCCGGTACTTCGTACTATGGCACGTCTATGTGTGGAAATTCTGCCCACACTGGTCAAATCATAAACCGGCGAACGGAGTTATTGTTCCGGGCAAAAGGCTTTTTCCCGGAAGTGCCAAAATTTGAGACACGATTCGCCTCCGGTGAATAATGGCGCTCGGGGAAAATATTTTAATAAAGCCGAAAGAGAATGCACGAAAACTTCCATCCAGACACTCGGGTGCCGACCTCCATTTCACCATAAACTAGAACGACGTTCATTTATTTCTTTCTTTAACCTTTTCCTTACGGGGTGGGATAGCAAGTATCCCAAAAATACGGGCCCAAGAAGGAATATATATATATATATATTTATTTATTTATATATATATATATATACATATATATATATACATATATATATATATATATATATACATATATATATATATATACATATATATATATATATATATACATATATATATATATATATATACATATATACATATATATATATATATACATATATATATATATATACATATATATATATATATATATATACATATATATATACATATATATATATATATATATATATATATATATATATATATATATATATATATATATATATATATATATATATATATACATATATATATATGTTTATATATATATATATATATATATAAATAAATAATATATATATATATATATATATATATATATATATATATATATAAATATATATATATAAATATATATATATTTATATATATAAATATATATATATTTATATATATATATATTTATATATATAAATATATATATATTTATATATATATATATTTATATATATATAAATATATATATATATATATATATATATATATATATATATATATATATATATGTATATATACATATATATATGTATATATACATATATATATATGTTATATATATATGTTTATATATATATATATATATATATATATATATAAATATATATATATATATATATATTTATATATATAAATATATATATATTTATATATATATATTTATATATATAAATATATATATATATATATATATTTATATATATAAATATATATATATATATATATATATATTTATATATATAAATATATATATATTTATATATATATATATTATATATATAAATATATATATATATATATATATATATATTTATATATATAATATATATATATATATATATATATATATATATATATATATATATATATATATATATATATAAAAATTTACTTATGACTTATATGACAAAAGATCTGACTATAATTTTAATATTGTTAAATTTCAAAATTATCTAACCTGTTTACATAAATCTGTTTTTAATAACATTATTGTAAATCAGTTAGTTCGTATAAATAGGCTATGTTCTAAAGACAATAGGATTAAGCATATTATAGACTTGAAAGCTGTGCTAACTCGTAATAATTACCCAGTAAGTCTATCCAAAAACATAATTGGTTGTTTTTGTTTTAATGAATAGTTTGTTCTGTTGCATTAATAAGTTAAACATAACAATAGGTTAAAATAAAAGTAATAACTACTAAAAACAAAATTAAAAATCATAAGAAAAATTAAAAAAATAATTAACTCATAGTAGTAACAATAATAAAAACTAAATAATAAAGGAATAATAGTCTTAAAATATGGTAACCTAAGTAAGTCTGTAACTGAGTATCCACTACCTCAATGGTTGCAAGTTATATGACGTCAGTCATCTTGCGGTTACAAGTTCTTAACTTCCACTCTGACTAGCGCCAGGCTTGGAGTTCTTTGGTTAAGTACTTTTATTCAAACTTAATTCATTTATTATTCAATTCTTCTATTAATAATGGATTGTACGGTGTCTGAGTGTGTTTATTTAATAGATCATACTCATCAGAAACAATCCATTGGTTTTTAGACAGTATTGACACCGCTGAAGAAGAAATGCTGTCAAAAACCTTATTCATACTTTTCTGTACATGTTGGTTGTTCCTGGCTTCAAGTAGCTTTAGAGCTATTACTGGTTTTCTCTTTCATCTTATTCTTATTTATATATATATATATATATATTATTGGGCCAGTATTCTTGGGATACTTGCTTACTTGCTATCCCACCCCGAAAGGAAAAGGTTAAGGTGGATATCTCGGAATTCGAGTGTTTATGTAGTAGGTGGCGCCCGTAGGCCAGTTTGGTTTTCATCTCCAAATCAATTTATTTCATTTTAAATTTTTCAGCTTTATAAATTTAACAAAGGGGGGCAAGTCGTGATGGAACCTATTTTAAATAAATTTACGTAAAATTAAATTGACAAAGTTTTATTTACGAAAGGGATATAGCAACACTAAATTCTTCGAAAGGTAAAACATTGTTGAATGAAATTCTTAAAATTATACTCATGAAATAGGCATTAAATAATTATAAATGTAAAACGATAATTTTGAAACCACAAAGAAATAAAACTTAAATAACGTAGTCTTTGTATATACAGTATAATCATTGAAAATCCTAGCCTCCAAAGAGTGTATGGAAGAATTTTACTCTTGCTTGTTTAATTTGCAATCCGAAAAATTAAAAGGCAATTTTGTTTCATCGGTTTTAGAAATATCGTACACATAAGTAAGTGACGTTTAAAACACGATATAACCCATTTTATTTCAATAATACTTCCAATTAAAAAATATACATAAATAAATAAATATATATATATATATATATAATCAGCTCCGTAACTGACTGACTGATTGACATATAACGCACAGACCAAACCTCTGGACCTAAAGGGTTGGAATTTCGCATGGCGATTCTTCTAATAGTGTAGGGGTGCACTAAGAGAGATTTTTTGAAAAATTCTTCTTTCATTCTTACGAATCCCGTTATAGCAAACCCGGTATATAAAAAAACTCGCGGATATAATGAACGAAAATTTTGGTCCCGCCGTTTTCCTATTGTATTGAATGCAAATTTATCCTTTTATAGCGAACCTCCGAAATCTTAAGAATCGGCTATAACGAACTTTTTTTTCAGTCGAATACTAAATTTTTTTTTATTTTTTAAACTTTTTAAGAATGTTGAAGATACAACGAATGTTGAAGGAGCGAAGAATGTTGAAGATGAAGATGATGAAGATTTGCCTATCGCGATGTGGAAAGAAAAGCACAAAATTTCATCATTCTCAGATTGTGACATCCAATTGTTCGAAGCATATGATGATGAAGTCATTACATGTGAAAATCCGGCTGATGAAGATATTGTGGAAGGTGGAAGAAATTAAAACGAATCATTCTGAAATCGAATATTCTGCATCTGATGCTGATGAAGAGGAGCACCTAAATGACGAAATCCCCACCATCTCAGATGCTACAGCAGCGATGTGTGTCATTCATAAGTTTTTGTCAACACAAACAGTGGAAGCAAGAGTGTTGGAGTCATTGGACGTATTGGACAAAGAAATTCATAAAATGTTTTTGAAATCGGCATCACGTCAGCAGAAGATTACCGATTATTTCCGTATCAAAAAAGTGAGGAAAAATTAAGAGTAAAATAAATTTATTTCCATTTGTCTTCATTTTTAGTTAATTTAATTTCTATTGTGTCAGTTTAATGTAATCGATTTTAGTCGATTTAATTCATTAAGGTTGCTAGGTACTAACCCCATTGGATTCGCTCACCTCAATGTAAACCTATGGAGAAAATTTGTCCACGGATTGCCGACTTGGATTCAAAGATTTTTTTTAAAAATTGTACTCCGTCATAGAGAAAATTTTTTTTACATCTGTGGACATTTTTGGTTTTTTTTTTTTTTTAAATGCAATCAATATTTTAAAATTTTAGAAAAGGGAAAAATCTGGTATAGTGTGTTTTAAACGCTCATAAATTCCTTCGGTGGACGAAATTTATAAAATGAATCCCGTAGCGCTTTGTAGAAAAGTTCAGGCTATCTGACAATACCAATTTTATTTGATTATCAGCCTTCATGTACCTGTAAATAGTCGACAAAAATATATTTTAAATAAAAAATTTGGGGGCAGCGCTTAACCCCCCCCCCCCTATAGAGAGAGAGCCATTACAATCCCTCTAAATGTCAATCTTAAGAGGGGTGGAATTATCGAACTGTCAACTGGACTCCTCCCACCACAAGAGTCTGCAAGAAGAGGAAAGGGAAATACGATTTATTTTCTTAGTACATAGCAGCCTTAATGATCATTTTTAATAGATTTTATCTTTTTCTTAATACATCATTATTGAATTCAAAGTGCAACTCGATATATATATATATATATATATATATATATATATATATATATATATATATGATAACACACACACACACACACACATATATATATATGTATATATATATATATATATATATATATGTATATATATATATATATATATATATATATATATATATATATATATATATATATATATATATATATATATATATATATATATATATGATAACACACACATATATATATATATATATATATATATATATATATATATATGTATGAGTAATACATTTGTGAACTCTAGCATTTTTCTTAAAGGTTCGGATATAGCGAACCATCGGATAAAGCGAACAAAACCTCTGGTCCCTTGAAGTTCGTTATAACGGGGTTCGACTGTATACCACTTTACTGGCATCCGTAAACTTAGATTTGAACTTCTAGATAATCTAGGTGCTCGAAATCTACTTCACTGACGAGTAGAAGACGAGTCCACTTCACTGACTCGTCTTCTTTTCCGTATGAAATATAAATTATGCAACAGCTGACACAGCCCCCTGACAGATCGAGGAGAAATAAATCATGAAAGAAGGATGGAGAAGAGAGATAGAAAAAAAAATATCCAGATCTATAAAGAGGTAATATGTCACAAAAACCCTCTACGTCCCTCGATAGTTTCTCTCGGCCCCGACAGATGGCTCTGGCGGTTCAACTCCACATTACTTTTTCCCACGCTTTATTGATTATGTAGTCTGGATATCAGATGGTAGTAAAATCCACTGTCTTCACTCTTGTAACATTTCAATTCCGACGCACAGGGATTGTTCGAACGTCTCCTCCCGCGCAAAACGACCCCAGAATGACGTCGTAGGAGCGGGCGAGAAATTAGTTCTATTATTTGCGTAGGGTGGCCCAGTTTTTACTCCCCGAACGTGGGCACTATTTTTTTTCCCGGTCCCATCGCCCGTAGAAACCACATCGGTTACAGGAGTTGTGTATTCCTCCGCGGTGGAGAGAGAGCTGCACGATTGGAGTTTAACCTTCCCGGTAATGGACAACTCTTGATAAAAGGTAAATATGAATACGGATTTTTGTTTATTTTGCCCTGTTTTCCGGAAGCAATTTCACCGTCATAGAGTGGGGGAAAATGACAGTTTTTAATCTCTGCATTAACCGTGGCTTCGAGTGTCAGTTCCGCAAACGATAAATTTGACACATCCGGATCTTAATTGGATATTTTACCTGAACCTTTCACATTTCGTTCCGGCGGACGATTGAGACACCAAACAGCATCTTGGGGGAGAATTT
>OU015503.1:114874131-114884131 GCA_907164885.2 Dolomedes plantarius | reverse complement strand
AACTGTCACCTTGGGACTAGCTAAGCTAAGAACTTCACCAAGATAAATTCAGAACCGAGCTGCAGATGTTAAATATATGAAAAATGTGTATAATTAATTTGGAAATACTAATGGTGAAAATTAATAAGGATAATGGTAAAGAGTGTGAATAACCACTTCAATTGGTAAGCTAAAATTTACGAATTATTGTTAAGGGTGAAAATTTTAATATTAATAGATATTGATAAAAATTTATTATAAATGTGTTTCGGTGAAAGTATTTTCAAATTATTGATTTAATTAAGTACTGATGATAAAAAATAAATCGATAAAAAGTAAAACGAAAGTAGGAATCATTGGTTTAAAACGTGTATTTTGTTTTTGATTTTAAAATGTTTCATGTTGATTTGCATTTTGATAGAATTTTAAGAGTATATTTTTTCCTATTATAAGATATTTGAATTTAAAGAAATTTTTGAGACTTATATGTGATAAATTTATTATAAGTGTGTGTTTTTAGTGTAATTTTATAATATTTCCATGTTCTTTTTCTGATAATGAATATTTTAGTGTTTTAAGATAATTAATGATCCTTGGTTACGTTAAACTGAAATATTAAATGAGTTAAGTAATGTTATGAGTATGTAATTTTGCACGCAGTTCTGAATCGTCGCGGAGAAAAAGAAAAAATAATAACGTAAATCATTTCCGTTTTCGAGCGCGTTGTACATTTCGAAGGTCGCCTCCGCAATAAATTTGAATGCTCAGCATTAGTTTTGTAAACACGATCATGGAAAGAGCCAAACTTGTTTTGATTCATTTAACTTAGAATTTTTTGCGACTCTAAATTTAAACATATGATGCCTGTGGTTTTGATTTTGGAAAATATCTGCAGGGATAACATAATAAATTTCAGACATCAAGAAAATTTTATAATTTAAGTACTTTGACATATTACATTTGATGTTGAGACCTCGTAAATTGTTCTACGAATTGAAGTAAAGGAGATTTCCGGTGGTTTGAGTCGACAATCAAAAGGCGTTCTATGGATTTCATATAAACGGAACGTCTTTATAACATGACTTAGGGTGCCAAAAAACCACAATTGGAGAATTAAAAAACCATTGTATGTTATATTTGGTTCATCCGCCCCAGAAAATTCTCGAAATAGAAATAATGAAGAAAAATAAATAAATAGGAAAGATAATATTATAATGAAAAATATGTTTTAAGATATTAAATACAAATGATGAATATTTGGGAACTTTACAGCGAGGATTCATACCAAAATGTGATATAAGAAAAGAAAAATTAATTTTGGTTTATCGATTTCATGATTAACTTATTAAAACTGAGATGTCTATTGGTAAAAGATTATTATTTGTGATTATTATTTTGATTATTTGTGTCAATTGATAGAATAATAGTTTGAAATTTGAACATTAACATTAAATTATGGCAATTGATAGAGAATATTAAGGTATTATTATTGTTATTATTGGTATTAGGAGTATTTTATTAGTGTGTGTTTAATACTTTCATATGTTGTGTATTTTAAATTCTATTGAATATAAAATTGATAGACCAAACTTTCACACTAAACGAGATTCTGAAATTGTCCATGCTTGCAGATTAAGATATTATAATGCACCAGAGAGCTTAAAACTACACCACGAATAATGACAAACATTAGATCCATTTTTCTTTCTTTTCTATGTGATGCTTAACATCATTATATATTTTTTAATTGATATAATTAATTATGTGTTGTCCTACTAAAGATATTTAAAAAAAAAAAAAAAAAAAAAAAAAAAAAAAGACTGTCTAACTTAAACTTTCTTCTTAAGAATACTATTATGTGTGAATTTTTTTTTGGATCTCAATTTAAACACCGGCTATGACAACTCTACTTCTTTAACCTTTCAGTAAATTTCCTATTTCTTGAAAAACACTTTCCTATCACCCAACTCTACAAGCGCGTTGGATGTCGTCCCAACTGTTTAAGATCGTTTTTAATTTTTTTTACTATTTGTTTTTAATTCAACAACTCAGTCACTTAAAGTGCTGAAGATTATATGCTTGAGTAATGACTAAAACAGGGCTGGGATGGCCACTCCTTTTGTCCTCCCATTTCTATATATTATACTCCCACAGGTATGACAACTGCACCTTTTCCTTTTTCTCCATCTGTGTACTATACAAGATGCTGTTTTCCAACGCAGTCATATTCTGTCGGAGATTCACGGTTAGTCCACTGTACGGCTAAAAGACTCTTCCTCCTTATTAGTCAGAGAACAATATGGAGAAAGAAAACCCACTTGTTACACAAACATAAACACAACCCTCACTGCTTAGAGGTAGAATTAAAGAATTTGAGACTAAGAGTTGGGGAACACACATACAACAAGGTACCTTCAAAACAAGGAAATGGATCCACATAAACTTATAATAAGTGTACACAAATGAATAGTAAATAAATAATTTGAAAATAAAGTGAAAAGTATTGAGAATAAATAAATAAAGTTATAAATAAATAAATAAAGTTAGAATAAATATGAATAGGAATATTTAAAGAATATTGAATAGAATTTTGGAATGAATAAATGTTGTCGAAATAAAATGAATATAAGAAATGATGAAATGAGAATAATAAGAAATAAAAGTGGTATTGAAAAGAGATTTTTTTTTTATAATAAGTAATATTGAATTAAAGCAGATAAGAGATATTAAGAAAAAATAATGAGATAAATAAAGATACGAAAACTAGATAATGAGTGATATGTTTTGTAATTTTTATATACAATTGATATATTTGAAATGTGATTTTATTAAATCTTGTGATTTTTATTGAAAGTGTGATTTTTATTATAAACTGTGATTTTTATTATATAACTAAAGAACTAATTTTCTTTATATGTAAACAAGTCGAGATAATGTGATATTTATGCATTCTACGTTTGTGAAGCAGAAATGACACAGCACTAAAAAGACTGTGATTTTTTTTTTTAAAATTGGTGTTTTTTCCTCAACATACGAATGACTGTGAAAGGACTAAAAGTGTTGCACAGATAAATCATTACAAGATAAGTTAATAAACTTTTTTGGACTCACTCCATAGTAGTGAACGTTGAGGAAGAAGTTTTGAATTTTTCATCCTGTTATCAAAGTCAACTTCATTTACTTAATTTTTGTTTGTTTTTGATATTTTTATTACTATGTTTCGTTATTCTGTATTATTCAAATCGAGATGATGGTAGATATTGTATTAAATGTATGTTTCCAGTGAAAATTTTTGGTAGTTTACAAATTTTTGGTTATGTTAATTGATTTTTTTTTTGAGAATTTGTTGTGTGGGGACGGCCGCCCTGCTCAGCATTGCCTTCATTTGATGATAAGTGCATATTTAAATTTAATTGTTTTTCACAGCAACAATATAAGAAATTTATATAATTTACAATTTTCTATAATTGATCATTAATTTCTATAATTTTTTTTTTATTGTGTTCATAAATTAGTAAATCATTAGTGTATTTTTATGTATTCAAATTTGAAATGTGCTATGTCAGCTCATCACGTGATCTTTAAAAAAAAAGAAAACTTTTGCAATTTAACTTTAATTGAATTTGAAATGTTAACTTATCCCAAACTTTTTAATGCCCATTCTTCTCACTCATCTGAGTGAGTCTGCCCTCCAATGCAGGCATTGTAGGTCAACCTCTTCTCGGACGGGGGGGATATTCTATAATATTAAAAACTAGTAATTTCTTAATTCAACAATATTAACATTTAAAAACTATTAATTCCTCACTTTACTATTCCAAATTACAAACCCTTTTTTAATTCCTTGAAATAGGTAATTTCCCTTGGGCATTCGTGTTAAAATCCAAGAGATATTCTAAATTTTAGCAGTGTCATCCCAGTAAAACTTATATAGAAATCCCATAGTAATAGCCTTTGTAACCCCAGGCAATATTATTAAAGATGGCTGACTTTTTATCGAAATTAAGCTCGACGCGGCGTGGCTACCGAATTAGATCAGATCAGAGCATCAACAAATAACTTTTATCCAATCAAAATGTAAGTCACACCTCTGTGTCACGTGATGGAATGACTTTATAAAACTATCTGGTGTCTAAAATTAGACACACTCTGTAAGAATCGGTCTGTCATATAATCCCGGGCGGACGACTTGGAAAACTTAATAAAGATGTAATTAAATTAACGTTGTGGTGTTTTATGTGTCCGAGGGTGAGATGAAAAGCGGGAAAGGAAATTAAACATGTGATGCACGGCCGGGCGACAAGTCATCCATCTTTACCTAAAAAGAAATACCACTCGGGCCTTCCTTCGTCGGCCCGCGCCCGTGCTATTACATATATATATATATATGTATGTATATATATATGTATGTATATATATATATATGTATGTATATATGTATGTATATATATATATATATATATATATATATATATATATATATATATATATATATATATATGTATGTATATATGTATGTATATATATATATATATATATATATATATATATATATATATATGTATGTATATATGTATGTATATATATATATATATATATATATATATATATATATATATATATATATATATATATATATATATATATATAGTGTGTGTGTGTGTGTGTGTGTATTAATACTAATCTCGATAATGGACGCAATAACATTATTACAAAAAGTAATAATGCAGTTTTAAAGGGAACTGAAGAGTTTTCGTTAACAGGAGACTAAAAGTTAACCTTCTTCATTGAATTGTACGTACGTTAAGTATAAACTTGCAAGGAACTTGGACTCCATCAAAGCATTTTAACTACGGCATTCATGAGGTTTTAAAAAAAAAAGAATGTGTCCGCGGAGAGAAAATTCGAAAAGGCGATTATTTTGCAGAAGAAAAAAAAATTTAGTTCCCAACAAGACATTAGCAGAATTAGCCGCGTTTTATTTTGCAACAATTCATCAAAACAAGGTCGTTTCAATAGAATGAAAGAAGGATTTTTTATTACAAACGTCTATTCCTACGAAACTTTTATTGGAATACTTCCGTTTATGCTTTACTAAGTTTTATGCCCATTTATTTCATTGGATTTCGTCGGATTCTTTAAAATGGACGGTCTAAAAAGGGAGACATGTCCACCGAAATAACGTGGTTTACGGGGAAATATTTCTAATCCTGTATTAAATGTCGATTATTTTCATACGGAAATTCTCCTTTTTCCCCCTTCAAATTTCTAAAAGCTTTTATTTAATTATTTTGTCAGCGAAATGTTTAAACCCTATGTCGTATTTTCCAAAATATTGGACTGAGGAAAAAAATATTCCCAGTGGTCTCTTCTAACGAAACTACCGCGGGTTATTAACGTTGGATTACTTATCGTTGCTTACCTCTTTTGTAGGTATATTATGTATGTACTAGCTGAAAACCCCCCACTTCCGCTGCGGAGCAACATTCAAAGGAAATTGGAGTACATTCAAATTAAATACATCGGTCAATGTATGCAACTAATGCCAAAAATATGTTTAAATATATTTATAATAAATACATCGATTAATGTATGCTATTGATGTTAAAAAAACAAAAAAGTATATTTATAAAAAAATCGTAACGCATATTTTTGTGGACAAAATAATGTAGAAGAAAATATTCAAATTGAATCTAATAGAACATACTAAAGAATATAGTACAGTTAATGTAGTACAGTTTGAGGAACATATCTTTTCTTGTATTTTAATATTTTTTTGGATATGTCCAATCGTCTGCCGCATTAACAAGAAAAAAAAATATTTATTTTGTCTATTTAGTTATGCACGCGACGATAAATTAATTTAAAGTACCAGAAAAAGAAATCAAAGATCATTTAATAAATTAAATTTTAGAATTTAATGTATTAAATGATCAGCATTTAATAAATTAAATTCTAAAAATGAATCTTTAAAAATTCCCCAAAAATCAGAAATTGTAGGTAAAGATTCAAAAATGCTTTCATTTTGAAGGAATTTTTAGGATCTTTCTCGTGATATAAATTTTAAAACCCTCAAATTATTATTTTAAATGCAAACTTAAAAAAAATTACTAAAATAGCTTAAAAATTTAACTTAAAAAAATCTAAGAAGAATTTTTCAAAGTTCTTTCTTAGTGCGCCCCTACACTATAAGAAGAATCACCTTGCAAAATTTCAGCCCTTTAGGTCCAGGGATTTGGTCTGTGCGTTGTATGTCAGTCAGTCAGTTACGGAAATGTTATATATATATATATATATATAGATGTGTGTGTGTATGTCAAAATTTTGACGCATTTTGGTACTTTTCTGTTGAACTGCTTGCCCAAGCGATACAGACTGGGTCTGGCGCGCTGCTAAAATTATGACTCGCGACGCAGGACATCTGAAATTTTGCTTTCCGGGGGACCGATATGTAGGAACGTAATCCTACGTTAAAATTTGAACTCAGTCAAAAATCTAACTTAACCGTCTAACTTAATCTAATAAACCGTCAATTTGTGACTTATAAATTGCTCTGTACTTTGCCAACCTTGCGCCAGCTTTCCTTCGTTATCCTTCGATCCTGTTATCTGGGGGCCTTAGGATATTCAAAGGGCCCACAGGGGACAATCTTGTCCGATGGGGCCCACAGAGGGAAGAGAAATGCAGTATATGTTATTATGCTTATGTTTCTAGATTAAAACGCGTATTCTGTTTTCTACTCAAGAAATAACTTCATCCATAGCGTCTAATACCTCGGACTGATGCTCGAGAAGAAATTGCAAACCCATGCATATACAATGAAACTTCTTCAGAAGAGCAGGGCCAATCCATTGTGATGCCCGGGGCAATTTTTAAAAACAGTGCCTTTTCCAATTTTTTTACCCTGTTTTTATTAACTCGCCTTCTTGTTTGCTTGTGTGTTTATGTGTTTGTCAAGTACAAATCTTGCAATCGATTTTTAACTAACTTCCCGACTAGCTAGACATTTGAAACTTTTAGAATACCTCAGAACACGATGACAATGCATTTTTTAAATACTTTTAGCCATCTTTAAGCAGATTTGAATTCATTTTCGGTTAATTTTGTATTGTAGACTGGTGCAGCCATCTATCGACCGGGACCGGGAACGAAAAGTGAAACGCAAGTTAACTTCCAATTCACTTCATTTTCTTTCAAGTTGATGGGATAATTCATCAAAAAAATTTTTAAAAAGTATTTAATAATAGATAGAATTGTCAAATACAACTGCATAACGAAGAAGTAAAATTATACGGATGTAAAGAGCCTGTCGCGTAAATATATATATATATATATATGTATGTGTGTGTGTGTGTGTACACTATTTGGCCAAAAGTATCCGGACACCCCCCTAAAGAAGTAGATCTGGCAGGTGACATAATATGATGCGTAACCGAAAGCTACAAAAGTGTTGGTAGTGGTTTGTCAAGTCATATTTATGCGTTTGTGAGACAATGAGTAAGTCAAAGGAGCTTAGTGACTTTGATCTCGGCATTATAGTGGGATGCCACCGTTGTGGGAAATCAGTTCGTGAACTTTCGGACATTCTACAGAAGCCAGAATCCACCGTGAGTGATGTAATTGTGAAGTGGAAACGTCGAGGAAGTGAAACTGCAGAAAAACGAAGTGGCAGGCCGAAAAGCATTTGTGAACGCAACCGTAGAACTCTGAAAAGGGTAGTGAAACAAAATCGCAAGTCCTTTGTTGATTGAAATCACTCAGGAGTTCCAAAGTTCATCAGGCGTTAGTGCTAGCAGCAGGACTGTTCGTCGAGAGTTAAAAAAACTTGGATTCCATGGTCGTTCAGCCGAACATCGCTCCCCAGAATGCGAAGCGTCGATTGCAATGGTGCAAAGCTCACCGTCGTTGGACTGCGGACGTGTGGGAAAATGTTATTTGGAGTGATGAATCTCACTTTACAATCTGGAAGTCCAATGGACGCGTCTGGGTTTTGCTGACGCCCGACGAACGCTTCTTACGTGACTGCATTGAGCCGATTGTTAAGTTTGGTGGTGGCAGCATCATGGTGTGTGGTGTTTTTATGGTTTGGCCTGGGATCCTTAGTTCCTGTGGTTGGAAACATAAACTCTGAGATGTACGTGGACATTCTGGACAATGCTGCTCATTCAACTCTATGGAAATATTTCGGGGAAGGCCCATTTCTCTTCCGGCAGGATAACCGCTCCATTCACACGTCGAGACTTGCGCAGGCATGGTTTGAGGAAATGGGTCTTCAAAATGTGGACTGCCTTTCTCAGAGCCCCGATCTAAATCCCATTCAACACTTTTGGGACGAATTTGAAAGCATATTACTTAGCCAGCCAAATCGACCCTCCTCACTGCCGGCACTCACTTCAGCTTTGATGTATGCCTGGAAGTCAGTTCCTATAGACACCTATGAAAAGTCTCCCCTGACGTGTGCAGGCTGTCATCGATGCAAAAGGAGGACCAACATCATATTAATATATGCCTCGGGACTCTCCGAGTCCGTACCACTGGGCGTCCGAATACTTTTGGCCAGATAGTGTATGTATGTATATTATCCGCATCTTCCGAGAATATATATATATTCTCCTACGACGGTCGAGACGGATTCAAAGATGTCTTTTGAAATTGTACTTTCGTAAAGACGGTAATTAATATATATATATATATATATACAGTAACCACCGCTTATAGTGATCAGTGGTTATAAGAATCAACCGTTTATAAGAATCAATATCGCGAAAACAAAATCAAATGTATTATTTCCATGTTAAAATTTTCGCTGTAAAGAATCAATCCACCGGTTTTAAGAATCAGCTTACACTCTTCGCTTTCCTTTCATTTTTCCAAAAAAGCCACTTAAACCCTCAAAAGGCACGAAGTACTTTCTCTATTTAAAAAAAAAAGAAAGACTGATAAGATGGGATGGAATACAGTCGTAAAATGCATCCCTTTCTTTGTGAGACATAACATAATAGTTTCCCCTTAAACGCTTTAGCTAAACACTGTCCAATTAGCTTGACCCGGGAGCATCTTTACCTGTCCGGGTCCGATTTTAATTTTCTCCACTGACAAACAAAGACAGGGACTCTTTTTTTTCCACCTCCTACATCCTGGTTGCGGCTTCCTGGACCCTGAAACACATAAATCTTTGGCGAAGTGTCCACTATCACTTAGGCAAACGTGACATTAATAGATTCAGCACGTTATTAAACCGTGAAACATAAGCTATAAGGTGAATCTTCGTCTGAGACTATTGGTATTGAAAGAGGTATAAACAGCCTCCTGAAAACTTCATTACGTCAAACTAAAATAGAAAACTTTTTCTTCCACTCTTCCTGTAGTTGAAATGTTAAAACTGTTAAGCAGGTATATTGTTACAAATATTGAATTTATTTTCTTCTCTTACTATAATCATGTATATCTACTTATAGGTATAGAAATTAAGTTGTATTTTTAAAATTATGAAAAATAATTTTAATAAAAGATAATTAACGTAAATTTAAGAGTATTTTATGGTAAATTATCTCATATATGTATATATAGGTGTGTGTGTGTGTGCCTGTCCAAAAACCCAAATTTTGACTTTAAGAATTAACCGCTTATAAGAATCAAAAACAGTAATAACAAACGTGATTCTTAGAAGCGGAAATTACTATATATATATATATATATATATATATATATATATATATATATATATATATATATATATATATATAATTTTTCCTTCAAATCATTCCAATTTAAAAACATTATTAGAGCTTCGAAAGAATGGAAGCGATACCTGAGTCGTAAATGTCTTTCTATATGTAAGTAAAATTATATATTGGTAATTCCGATCATACTTAAAGCATTCACCGACCCCCTCTTTGTTCTGTAGGTTCCAAGTAAGAATAAGGGCAATGTTTACAGTTGAGTTTCGGAATCAACAAGTTATGTATCTTTTAAAAAATAAATATTGAAGTTTTATGCATGGGCCCATGCTATACAGTAT